>JAMZEH010000020.1:19577500-19790000 GCA_024699665.1 Ostrea denselamellosa
ACAAAAATAAAAAAACCCAAAACAAAACAAAACAAAAACAAAAACCAAAAAAAAAAAAACCCAACAAAAAAACCAATGTTGTTTTGGCATTGCGATAGATTTAATTGATAAACTTCCCGTACCAGCCTGCTACAAAATCACACAACTGCGCCCAAATTTTATTGCTTGTATGGCTGCACACTACCATATATTCGGTGTCACCCCCCCCCCCCCCCCCCCCCACAAAACATCAGATCAGCAAGGGAATTCTCATTTGCATAATCATGTCAACTTCCGTCCCACTATTCCCAATTTTTTGCAGTTGAGAAGCAGTAGACGATAATTGACGGTTGATTATAGCCGATGAATGGAATTTATTTCCCGTTCACCATGACGATACGAAAAGTATGACCTAGACAGAGTTGCTTCTAAACGGTAGGAGTCTAATTATAATATTGTATCGAACTTTTAGCCAAAAATTACAAGCGATGCAGCGGGTAAAAAGGAAAACTAAGATGGCGGCGTGATATACCTTGTTAATAGTTGTTTTGCAGGAACAAATTTTTTTTATTATAGGTATTTAAAACGTCAAGCGTCTGCGGTACCTGCGGTACCGAGTAATGGTAGGAATCACAGGTATCTGGAATACACATATTAAATCACTAAAACTAAATAAAACACCAGAAAGAAACAGGAATATTGCCTAAATTGTTCATTTCCATCCAGGTCAGTAGTCTAAGAGAAGCCCTGAAAAGGGCAGATCTAATACTTTTTTTTTTCAAAAGGGGGAGGGGTATTTCCAGTCAATGTTGCAATATATTTTTGGGCTAATACTATTTACTATACTAGCCTAGTCTAGTCAATTCTACTAGGATAAAAATATCTCGTGAAATATCTATAAAGTTTGTCCATCTATATAAATGTGTATTATTAAAACCATAATAATACAGGTTCTTCATTTATTGGCAAATGTTGGGGGTAGGGGGTGTTCCGATTACGAGGATTTTTCATTTTAAAAAATTTATGATTGGTAGGCCTGACACATGTATCACAGAAAAAATATTTAGAAGGTTTAGATTAACGTTATCTTTTCAGTTTTACCTTAGAGTCCAATAAATTTTTTTTAGTACTTTCGTCTTTAGAAATATAAAAAGGCTAAGTTAACGAACAGTACTCAATCTCGTAATTCCTATAGAAAACATAAATCAGATAGATAGGCAAACACGAACCCCTGGATATATTAGAGGTGAGATCAGGTGCGTAGGAGGAGTAAGCATCCCCTGTCGACCGGACACATCCGCCAGGAATCCTATATCTTGATAAGGTAAACGGAGTAATCCACAGTCAGAATCAGTGTGCCAAGAACGGCCTGACAATTGCTATTAAACACGTCAGACAGCGTTTGACATAATGGAAGGCTGTACTACCAAACTAGATCCTTATAAAGACCATAGAATTTGCAAAACGTACTTTAAACGAGGCTGTACAAATCACCGTAACATCAACTTCTTTTTCAGTAGTCTGTCTCGATTTAAAAACTGATCATATGCAGAACAAGCTCTTGCATATCGAATCAACTGAGAGATATAAACACCACATGTAGGTGATGATGGAATATTGCCACATAAATCAGGGAAGTTGACGATGGAGAAATTGAAATTAGCCCGTTTGTTATAAAGTTGAGTTGTTAGTTTGCTGACAGATATTTCAGTACGAAGCAGATGTGAAAGACTCTGTGGTGTCTTTTATTTCAAATTCATTGGGATATAACGAATCGACATATGAATGAAAATTATCATTGCTAATAGATAAAACATCATCATTATATCTAAATGTCGAATTGAAGGTCACAGCAAGAGCTTTTTTCTTTTCGTGTAGAAGCTTTTGAATTAAGTTCAGTTTCAGAAGAATATATAAACAGGTCAGCTAACAAAGGAGCACAATGCGTGCCCATGGGAATTCCAATAGACCGTTGGAAGACTCGATCACCAAAGACTACGTAGATAATGACAATGAGGAATTCTAGGATCTTTTTAATATCAACTTCACAGTACTGGTGCCTGAAGTCATAGTGGTGATATTCAATATTGAAGAAAGCAATAATTCAATTATTGCGCGTATCAGTTGAATTGATGCGCGAATTATTTGAATTATTCCTCTCGTCAATGGAATTATAGCGCGCATCAATGTAATTCTTGATATCATCAATTTATTTGAATAGAGCAGCAATTCTGTTGTATCGCGCATCAATTCAGCAGAATAATTAATGCTATCATCAAATCAATTTATGTGCGCAATAATTCAGAATTGAAGATATCAATAATAATTTGAAGAGATCTTTAATTGAATTGTTAATATCTTTAAATAACTGAAGATATCTACAATTCTGTTGTGAATTTGGAGCTCCATATCGAAAATTGTGATTTCAAAATAAGGCACAACACTTACAGCAAAAATGCCCCATTGTTAATTGTCCCTAAACAGTAATAAGATCCTGCTTACAGTCGTAGGAAACATCGCCCCACACCATAACTGATCCACCATGTACCGAACGGAATCGTCTCTACAATAAAAGCTTTTCTAGGCTGCCACCATGCGCGCATCTGTCCATCTGTGATATGTAGCAATCCTCAAAGAGACTAGATTCCAACGTTGGCAAGCTTGACACCATTGCATACATCCTGTTAATTGTCCCTAAACAGTAATAAGATCCTGCTTACAGTCGTAGGAAACATCGCCCCACACCATTACTGATCCACCATGTACCGAACGGAATCGTCTCTACAATAAAAGCTTTTCTAGGCTGCCGCCATGCGTGCATCTGTCCATCTGTGATATGTAGCAATCCTCAAAGAGACTAGATTCCAACGTTGGCAAGCTTGACACCATTGCATACATCCTGTTTTGTAGTTGTCTAAAGACACCTTTGCTTACACCCAACCACAAAGCAGCAGGTGTGTGGTGGCTTCAAGATTGTCAACATCTTTCTTGCACTATAGCCAAATTACTTCAGTCTGTTTGTTTTTTACGTCTCATCGAGAATTTATCACTCATATTGAGACGTCACCAGCTGTAGGTGAAGTACCACAAATTTAGACCTATGCTTAGCGCTGAGGGCCGTAGCAGTGAGGGTTCTTTAACGTGCCAACGTCTATCGTGACACCGGACCTCCGTTTCTAAGGTCATATCCGAAAGACCCGTGAAACTCACTTCTAAATGGCGAGGGTTTGGCTTAGGTTTGACGGAGCCATGGTACGAGCGGGGCTCGAACTCATGACCCCACGGTTACGAAGAGAACACCCTAACCAATGAGCTACGGCGACCGTACTTCAGTCGATACCGCACTGTTATTGTTGAAAGCAAACGACGTGGTAACCATTCCCTTTTTAAAGCTAAGTTATTGGTAAAAACGATACGTCTAACTATCCTTCTGAGTGCATTGTCCTCCCGAACAGATGTTTTTTCGGGGCTTGTTTTGTTTTATTGCCATTTGTTAAACTTGTACTCTCTGACAAATCTATAGACGGCTGAATGGCGATGGCTCACTTGATGTCCAATATTTGTCTCAGTGCCATACCTGCTTCCATTATCCCAATAAGCTGCTATCGTGTTACATTTGAAACTTGCAAGACATTTACCATATGTGACTTGACACCATAAATTGAATACAATAATGATATAAAATTCCTTACATTAGTCATATTGTTCTTTGCATTTTATCATTCTAGTCAATGTACAAGATGACCTTAAACTATAATGCCACGAAAGCTTTTATTGCTCGTGTAATTAAAGTAAATTATAATATCGTCCCAACGTCTACAGTAACATGAGACCTCTGTTTTTAATGACATTATAGGTTGGATCCTCACCCCAAAATAGGCCAAATGCTGGATCCCCCTTCCGGGGGTGAGAAGGTGGGCTCAGATTCTACTGGATCAGGTAGCGCATAACAACAAAAGCTTTACCTGGAAATAAAATGTCAATATATAAGCATTTAGATCGGAAGAAGTGCATGTGTCTCGTAATCGTTTTGACTTCAAATGATACTTTAAAAAAGTACAATATTCTGATGAATGCTTTTAGAAATAACAAGATACTTTTATTAATGCCATGAATGTATAATATCATATACTCCAAACGTCAGAAAAACCGAACTTACCTCGATCGGTTATCAGGCGTTCGTTTCTAAAAGTTGTCCGGAAAGGATCAAGATCAGTTTTGTATTTTATTCTGTTTTGAGGTTATCCGCCGTGTTATTTTATCGTCTGCTATTTTGTGATATATTGTCTTCTTATACTGAAAATAATAGACTAACTTAGTAGTGAAAATAGAATTTGTGCAGTGAGACACAATGGATATAGGAAACGTTCGTCTTGGCTATTTGACATCCAGAAGTGCAGGGGCGGATCTATGAAATATGCATTAAGGAGTTGCGTTGGATGCTCGGTGCCTTTTCCTTCTAAAGTGGGAGGCGTAATACCGGACCTCAAAGATATGTTTTAAATGGTTTTCCAAAGGGAGTTGCAATTTCGTTGCACCGTCTCTGCAGTAGATCCGCCACTGGATGTGCGTTTAAACATAAACCCTTTGGGACCCATCCTTTATTTGTGAGTATATGTAATTTGGGATAAGGGGATTTAACCAAATCAAAACAGTGTAGTACTGTAGAAATTTGCAATGATTAATGAAAATATGAGTGTCGATTTATGCAAGATTTGTGAAATATGTTTGAATTTGTCTGCGCGACATAGTTGAGAACATGATCCACGCACAGGGGCTCGTCACGAATTGACCCTCTCTATTCTATATTTACAATTAAATAATTGTAATTACAGATATAGAAGGTGTTAACTTTAATGAGATAAAAAGTTCGTGACGAGACCTTGTGATCCACGCCTTATCGGCCCAAATGTTTACATGAATGTGGATTAACCAATCGGAATACTCCACTGTAATTTAGCATTCGGCAGTGCGGCGAATGATGCAAAAGTAATGTCCGAGAAGAAATGAAGAAGCGATTGTAATGAATGTTTTTGATCAGTTGTGTTTTTAGTAATATATATATATAAACCAGTGATTTTCCTACACAAAGATACTGCACAGTGTGGATGTTTTGTGCACTAGATTTTTTGGTGTCTAACTACCGGAAAAGACTTGTATGATGCGAGTCGAATCGTAAGTATTTGTTGGTCTTGTACATTACACTGCAGCAGTTTTCAGATCTGCATTAAACGTATCCAGTGTGAGGGGTTTACATGGTATTTGGAAGTAGGAATAATCAACGTGTTTTTCTTATTTATTCATGTCAAATTCGGGAGGAAGTAGGATACCCACCACTAAGTCGCAGGCGTTAGGGAAGGTGGAGCCAGATATAGTTAACCCTAAACACCATTTGCAGACCATTTGACTGACAGGCCTGTCAGGATCCGAATCCCTGTGTGTTCAGATAGAACTAGATTAAATTTTATGTTGTCGATGAACACAAGTGACCATCTATGGTCGTGCTTTAGGATAAGAATGAGACTGGTCAAAATGAAAATGTATGCTATTCTGGCATGAAGACAAATAATGAGGAGGAATGTAACATGGTCAAACTAAATTGAAAATCTTGATCGTAGAGGACCAGAATAAAGATTTGCGGGTCAGAGAGTCATGATCATGATCCATTGAATATTAATTCCCTCCTCAAATTCTCATTATATTACCCAGTACAGGACACCGCAGTATACTTGTTTGGAGCATTGGAAATTAATAAGTTATGGGTATATATACATGTATCAATTTTGTGATTGCCACATAAGTAACTTGATTGTGAATTAATTACTAAGTACAAGCAAAGAAAATCCATAGATAATTTCATAATTTCAAAGTGAATGGAAGGGGGGGGGGGGGGGGCAAACTAGTGATGTTCAAAAAAAATTCTTATTTTAGTTCCAAAGTTTTGAGAAAAGGGGGGGGGGGGGGGGGGGGGGAGGAAGACGAAGGCTTTTATATGTTTTTGATTCAATTGTAGTTAATAATTTGTTGGAAAAATAATTTGTTGGAAATCAGCTCAGAAATGAACGTACAATTTTATCAATTAACCACTTCAAAGAACCTTCATTTTTATGATATTGCAAATATGTATGTGTAATAGAGTAACATGTTTTGATATGCAGGGCCTACTTGTAAGAAAAATGTTTTAACTCTGATGTAAAGGGGATATGATTGTTAATTATCAGTTACAATCTGAAATTTTTAAGATTATGAAGATCAGTGGAAAGGAGGAAGAGTATGCGAGGGGAAACTTCTTTTTATCATTTTCTGTTTGAAATAATTTAGCAGCATATATATTTATATTATCATATAACAACAACAAATGGAACAGGGATAAATATGATAGGCTTGAAGAACATTTGTAGTAAAAGTTTTGTATCTATGTCAGCATGTGCTGACCTCACATGACCCTACATAATTTGCATTGTTATTAACCTGTGCTATGAGTTCATATCATTTTTCCAAACCTGTGTTATGAACCTGAAGACACCACAGTTGTATGATAAATGGATATTGGGAATAACCATTTTATGATGATTTAACACTTTAAACAAAATGTAAAATTAAATCTGTTGTTGGAACATCAGTTTTTCAGTTCAGCTGGTATTGGATATACTAATTCTATGTTGAGAAAGAGGTCCTGAGGGCCTGTAATACAGCTCTAATAGCCTCTGAATAATAAGAGCACAGTTCCAAGAGCAAGAAGAAAAAGTTTTGAGAATGGATGCATTGGCATGTATTTACATGCAGAATAGTGCAAGTTCTACCCTATGGCTTGGTTTTACCATTAATAGTTACAAATAGGGTCCTGTACCTCCTCTCTAACGATGTTTGGTGTGGAATTTTGAGGATATTATCCCTGCATATTATGTTATCATGGCCCTAGAGGAATTTTTTTATACATGCGACTCTGAGAAGGATTTGTTTTATTCAGATTTTTTACATGTAACAACTTGTGCGCATGTTGGGGAAAAAATCCAAAATAACCATTTCACAATCAATATTTATAGTTTGTGTGTTTTTTATTATCTTTTTTTTTTTTTTATTGATTTGCAAGGAAAGAATGATATGTCATGTTTAAACAATAAATTTTAAGCAATCCAGAATTTCATGCTTAATCTTGATTTAATCATTTTCATTTAATTAATAGATCAAAAAGGAAAAAATTGAAGACCTACAACTACAGTCGAACACTGCACTCAACATCTGCAGACTTTCTTGAAGATGATTACTTCAAACGGTAAGTGTCTTGTATCAATTAATGCATCATTTGACAAATTAATAACATATAATTACTGAAAATTAAAATCTGTATACATTTAAGTTTATATATACATACATTGTGTATGGTATATATTTTTTTATATAGATTATTTATCTTATACTTATTTATCTTATATATATAGTGTATGTATTACCTGTTGGATATACTATAGCTTTATACAACATGTTTTGGGTAAATTTACTCTGAGTTATGTGTTGCATGCAAGTAAAAACACACTGTAAACTTGTGTGAAGTTAACTGCTGACAAAGGCAAAAGTACCCCCCAAAAAGAAGGAATTTTTAAGAGATTGGTAGTGAGATTTTCTAATTTACTTTATCCAACTCATTGAAATGGTGTATGTATTGCTTTGAGAAACACTTCTCAAATGTATGTATGTAATATATACATAATTTTCTGCACGTAATTTAGACTGTTTTTTGTTTTTTATTTTTTTGCAAAGTATAGGCTTAACAGTACAATGAATAAGTACAAGTGCTATATACTACACAGATATATTCATTTTATGGTTTTGTTTAATGCTGTTTTAAAAATTGTTGTCAGTTCTTTGCAAGATTGCAACACATTTTCTCAATAACTAGTTATAAGAAATACACAAGATTAAAAATGACAAATAGTGAATTGTAAGTGAACCATATAATGTCATAATATGATGCATTGCCATAATGGTGATTATTCATTCATTGTATGCTTCAAAATGTCTGAAGAATTTTGACACTGATTTCAGTTTAGTTTACACCCATGATGCAATGAAAATTTGAGAGTGAGTGAATGTCACCATTGGACTTTGTATTGCCAAACATTTCCCTTAGCCTGTTGCTGATGTACATAATGGACAGTCTTGGGGAAAGACCTGTTTCTCTTTGTGTGTATTGTTTAGAGATAATATGCAATGTAATTAAAGATAGATCTTTTGATTTGGTCCACTAACCTACAATCACTGTACAAAGGCCTTGTGTAGTGATCATAGGTGAGCAGATCAAAGGATCTAATTTTAATTAGATAGAGGTAATCTTAAAATTTTTATTAGCACCCCAAATGATTGGTTATAGTTTCTAGGCAGTTTATGTACATTAATCTTTGTTTGTAGTTGATTGAGTGTATTGACAGATACAACAATATTTGTCTGTTTTTTCAGATATTTGGTTTGTTGTGAGTGATCATGCTTTTATAGGCATGAATTTGTGCTTGAAGTTTTCACGTGTCAACAGTTGCATGAGAACTACAGTTACTACTAGTATCTATCTATCAAGTTTATAAATTAACACAAGTAACCTATTTCTACTCACTTTGATTCAGAATATAACAGACAACAGTACCATCACAGTCGTGAATCATGTGACTTAAAATTAAACAATTTCAAAATGGACACCAATGTGTTCAGTCCGAGCAAAACTGATTTTTTTTTTCTTCTTATAAATGTTTCAGTCTCGTTTTACAACCTTTTATAGTCCCAGGATTTGCGATGGTGAACCATTCATAACATAAGCTCATCAGCAATACTATAATTGCTGTCCTTGTTATACCTCAGCAGTCACACATGTAGGAATGTCTGACCTTTTGTCAATACCCGCTCCTTCTCCTCCTGGCTTCATTTCTAGATTTTCTGATTACATAATTAAAGGAAGGAAAATGATACCAGCAAGATTTCGTACATGTATTCACTTTGGCCGTGTAATGGAGGTGTGTTATAAAATTAGAAGTATCAGTAGTATTTAGATATATATGTTTTATACTGTAGACTTGATCATGTGACTGTGCTAAAGGTACCCAGGATTATACCATAGCTACTGCCGATATTTTTCAGTACATAAAATAGTGTTGATAAAGTTTTCACATTCTGTAAATGTTTTCCATCTATATAAATCTTGAATGTTTTATAATTACATGAATAACATTCTTATATGCCTTAAGGTTTAATGTTGACCAGTACAAAAGTTTTCCGTCATCAGTAATCATCACGATTTCAATTTCATTATCATGTAATTGTCAAAGTGAAGGATTTGTTGAAGTGAATTTCTAATATCAATCACCAAAGGAGCACTTGTTTTTTTCACATATGTGTGTGTGTGTGTGTGTGTGTGTATACATATTTGTCAGAAATAAAACTATATTCTTTCATTATGGTACTAGAACAAGTGATCTTTAAAAGAGCAATTTGTGTCATAGATATAAAAATGTATAAGTCTACTTTGTTTATATTCGTGGGGATATGAAAACAACAGAATCATGGTGTAACTCCTCCATTATCGGATTCACTGATTACACAAATTACCCCCTGCACCTGTTGTTTATTTAGCCCATAATACTGTAAACAATACAGACTCCTTAAATATATATATTGTACTTGTTTTTCAAATGTATATTACACATTATAGATTTATTGTTGAATGTTAATTTGGCTGATAATAGCAGATGATAAAAACACATTAGCGATATAGACCATAAGATGATTTTGTTTTACTGAATGCTTCTGAATACAGAAGACTGATTTTGTTTACAACACGGGATTTGTAAAGAAGTGCACTTGTAAGAAAAAGCCATCTTGAAAAAAAAAAACCAAAAAAACCCCCCAAAACCCCAAGAAAACAAAGAGTGTTCCTTGCCCCCTTAGGTAGTGTGATTTATTGATAAATTCCTAAATTTCCCAAATTTCCTCAGTTTACTACCAATTTCCTAATATTTAAAGGACTTATTGCTATTACTTCAAAGTGTATTGTAAGTACATATACATCTAATGAATTTTGATGGTCTTACAACAGATACAAGAGCCATTACTGATAACACTGAGGCTTTTCACAATCAATACTGATTAATGTATACAATCATCCCAACAGCAGATCTGGTGTTAGTTGGGGGTGATATTGTTGTATTATAAGTTAGCAAGGACATCAGTGTCACTACAGCACAGATGTTCATCAACAAAACCAACATTGTCATTCAGCATTTGTGCCTTTGAAAAAGTGTTGCACAGATCAAGATGTGTACATGTAAAATGCATATAACAGTTTTAAACATGTCTGAGGTATGAAAATCTTGTAAATGATGTAAAATTTGTTCACACACACACATGTGGTGTCTGTAGAGTGTTAGCAACATGGTGTTTACACAGGTATTGATAGAGAAAATCTGAGTGCAGTTTAGCTGTGGGAATGGGTGTGCCAAGTTAACTTATTAATAAAGAAAATAGGCAATGTCTAGAACAGAAATAAACATTAGCTTTCCACTGTAGTTTGGTCACTGGCAATCTTTAGAATATTTGGCAAGTAAAGGCATACTAACTGTAGGCTGATATGCTACAAAATAAGGGTTATCATATATATTGTATACTACAGTCTATAGATTTCCATACAAAGGGAATAATTAATATAGAATGGATCAAGTTTATAAATATCAACAATATACTGAAAATGGACTTTGTGAAGAGTATAAGAATATTCTTTCGGGATACAAATGAATATCGTCCATTTGTATAAAGCTGGAATAGTGTTGTTCTTTCATTAGCTAATGATCCATAAATGTAACACGAGCAGTGTTTAAATAGTTACTTTTTGACATAATACCCAGAGCTGACCTCAGGCATGTAATGTTAGTAAGTGGCTAATAATGACCATGAGGTGTACATTATAGTGGTTTTACATACCCTGAATTGGCATCAGATTCGTCGTTTCTATTTAATCTGCTTTTGTTGCATTTTATTTGATTTTGTTTTGTTTTAAATTTCTTCAGGATGAATAAGACAGATTACACATATTCAAGAAGGTAAGCATTATTTCCTTTAGAATTAAGTTTGCAAACAACTTATAATGCATTCAAAGAACTGCCCACACATACATTTAAAGGATTGGAAGAATCTTCAAGCAGTATCAAGTTTAAATATTAAGCTCTGCTTGAGTAATAGAAATTAGGTTTCTGCATGTTACACTTGAGCAGAGTGCATGAGGTCTTGTGAAGTTTGCTAATGGCAATGTCCTGTCCCATGAAAATACTGTGAAGGGACTGCATGTAATGTTTTGATTACGGGATATGAGTGGGAGTTGTAGTATTTTCAGCTGTTTAATATCAAGAAACTTTTTTAAGATTTGTTGGGCAGATGGAAAGGAATGTGCTTGATTTGATGAAGAAATTAATGTGAACTATATGTATATACCTGTGTGTGTTAAGTCAGGCAGGATAAACAGAATTACACCTTCTCTTCATGGTACACTGATCACATGAATTATTCTAGATTGGATTTTTACATATTGCCTCACTTCCAGTGACTGACAAAATTAAGATGTCTTTCTTTAAACTGTGAAGGGAAGCTTGATTTCTACATCCTTGTTTAATATTCTTTTGGGTTTGTTGCAGTCCAAGTTACAGAAGAAAAGCAGAAAATCCTTTTTACCAAATTCCCAATATGTCTCGAGTACATGTCAGGGACAGAGTAACCTCTAACACCATCAGTGACTTATATGTAAGCTCTGACGAGGAGGATTACATAACAGGAACGAGAACATCCACTCGAACTGGTGAGTGTAACAGTACACAGCGAGGACAGGAATTTGAAATAATTTTGGCAGTGTAATCATTCAGGGTAATCATTATTGATGGACCAGCTTGTGTTTCCGGCTCAAATGTCGATTTAACCATTTAAAGGAGAGTTATGATGTTCATAGTGTATGAAGAGTTTTAATAGACTGACACAAAGCATAATCTACTTTTATACAGACATTATGCAAAGCCTTTTTACGCTAAGCTTTTGGATGGGATGTATGTGTATTTTGTAAGCATTCGAGCATATTCTGAACCATGCTTCAAGTCTTAATTCAAATTTACCTGAGCTATATCTGGAGGTAGAAAAGTACTGACATGTACAACATAATACACTGCACTATTAAAAAATTTTGTATTGCTTAAAACAAGTGAAATGTTTTGAAGTAGTTTCAATATATTTCAATCATAAATGCTTTTGTGTATCAATCATATTGCATGAAGAATTATTTTGCAGAAATAGAGAATGTATGATATTAAGTATGAAAGGAAATATTTCATTTGGGTTTAAATTTGCAAAATTTTTCACATTTTGAAATTCATGAAGACTATTCTTCCTGTGTTAATTTCCACTTTTAACACTGTAATTTAAAGTAAATTTTGTACATAATAGAATTTGATAAAGCATTTCAAAATATTTAGTATATTTTAATGACTGACTTGGTATTTTGTTTAGTTTAGCTGTCAGTGCATGATAATGGCCATGAATAGGAATTCTACCAAGATGCCTTGTTCTTCATTCTCACATATCATTACAGGACTACCATAAACAATTGTAGCTTTGTTTCTATGTCTTATATTTAAAGCTTTGGAAAGACAGTTTTTGAAATCTGATTTTTTTTTTTTTATGTCATTTTAAATCCATACAGTGTCATTTTCTGCCAGTCTAAAGCAATCAGTCCTTGGTGTTAAAAAAACAAAAAAAACTTTGGACTGACAGTATTCAAGTCTCTGAGATATCACCTTTCTTACATTTTTATGTACATTGTAAGATGTACTGAAATATATTTGAAGGCAGGTGATAACTAAAAATGTTTATTATTTTAAAGAGTGTTAATGTTTGTTACAGTGTATGATGATGGGATCCTGCTTCGTTCGGGTCATAGTTTAAAAAATGCCAGGACTGTGAGAGAGAGGACTTATGTGAGGAACACTAATAAGAATGCTAGAGAGGCTAATTCATCTCTATATTCACTGAACACTAGTATCAACGATGCTAGTGAGCCCGTGGGCACTACCAGGAGTTCTCGAATGCGAAGATCCCAGGCCTCGGACTATGTTACCAGCACCAATCAAATATCACAGACAAGGTCTTCCACAAGGTTATCATCTGCCTCAATGTCATCTATGTCAAAGTCATCTATGTCAAAGTCATCATCAAAATCGTCATCAAAATCATCTATCATGGATTCCTTGCGGAAAACTTTATCCAGCGAGTTTGATGATTCAGAAATGGAGAAGGGAATGAAGGAAATCCAAAACTCTAAAAGAGAAATTCAGCTATATGGTAATGTTTTAGATTTACATCATCTTAGGGGGAAAGCTCAAGTGTGCATTTCTGATCTATCTAACTGTCCATCCATCTGTCCATTTTGCTGTCAGTGTCTGTCCATAAACTTCATATTTTGATCATCTCAATAGCCACAGGGCCAGTTTTAGCTAATCTTCACTCCAAGCATCCTTGGATAAAGGGTATTAAAGTTTTTTCAACTGAGGGGCATTGTCCTTTTCCTAGGGGAAATAATAACGAAAAAGTGGAGAAAAAAAAATATAAATGAGCCAAAGAAGCTAAAATTTAAGTGAACTGCTTTATAGATATTGAAAATTTAGGTTCATTCAAATTATGACACTCAAGGCCAAAATAGGTTGAAGATTTACATGGGAACCATAAGGGTAATTAAAATCTTCAGGTGAAAATTACAGTTTAAAATTTTACTGATGAAGGGTACATTATGTTGAATTAATATGTAAGCAGTCTCATATAGTTTAGATTTTAGTATGTGCACACCATGACCTCTGGGGCAATGATGGGACTGCAGTTGGGGATAGATTTTTACATGGGGAGATTCTCAGATAAGCATTGTGGGCTATGAGCCCCTTGTAGAAAATCAGACTCTATAGTATTGAAGAATAAAATCTGTAAAACAGAAAAATCAGTCTGTATTGTGTGGCCAATTAGGCCAGAGCTGTTATTTTAGAACTTTAAATGTCCTCTGTTTAGAAATGTAGAATATATTTTAATGTGGTAAAGGGAATTGTAGTATGTAAAGGTCTATTTGAAAAATAATATGAAATCTTGAACAAGAATTGTATGTATGATAATATCAACATCATAAAAAGATGTCCTAATTTTCAGGTTTAGATCAAGCTGATTCAGATATGTCAGGTATGTCAAATTCTGTGTCTTTAAACAACCATAATTTTTCATTCATTGGATACCAGTATAAGAATTGACCATTTAGATATTGTTTGAATATGAGTTAAATTGTTAAGGAAGAAGCTAATGTAAAAAAAAAAATAAAAAATTATACTATATGCATAATATTTGATTGACTTTTCTTACAGGAATGGAATCTGAAGGAGAATTTACTGGTATGTAAATCAATTTCTATCAGCAATATTTTTTTTCCAGAAATTTATATGATTAATTTCTTCACAGATGATGTCTTAAATTGTAATTTCTATTTTGGTTCACTTGTACACGAGAAAGCAAAAATCTGAAATTAGCATTGCCATAGTAACTTAGATAATTAAAAAAAATGGTTATTAATTTCCTGAGAATCCCAATTATGATGTATTCTTTTTAGGGACCAACATGTCTGCCTATGGCTCTGACTCGTCAGCAGCAAGGAAGCGTTTAAAAAACTCTCAGTCTGACACTAACACCAATTCAGACTCCTCATCATCAGTAATAACCACCACTACCACCACTACAGTGACCACCATCATAGGTACGAAATGTGGTGTATACCGAAAGTCATTGTGGCACGTCATTCATTCAAAGTCGTCTCCCTAAATAAGGACTTCGCTTTGTTGCCAATCTTTGATAATTTTGTTAGATATCATAAAATATTATAACATGGGTATCAATCTTTGATAATCTGAACAGATATTATGAGTTATAATACTTTATATATATTGTAGGATATTATATAAAGTTATAACAGATGTCAGTCTGATAATCTAAACAGATATTATGAGTTATAATACTTTATATATATTGTAGAATATTATGTAAAGTTATAACAGATGTCAGTCTGATAATCTAAACAGATATTATGAGTTATAATACTTTATATATATTGTAGGATATTATATAAAGTTATAACAGATGTCAGTCTGATAATCTAAACAGATATTATGAGTTATAATACTTTATATATATTGTAGGATATTATATAAAGTTATAACAGATGTCAGTCTGATAAGCTAAACAGATATTATGAGTTATAATACTTTATATATATTGTAGGATATTATATAAAGTTATAACAGATGTCAGTCTTTGATAATCTAAACAGATATTGTTAGATACATGTATCCTATAAAGTTAAAGCATGGATATCAATCTTTAATGATATGAACAGACAGGTATTGTAGGATATAATATTAATACATCACTTCTGATGTAGAGTCCATTGCTGGAAAACCTGTGTGGCAAAGACCGGTGTGGTTAATAAGAAATGGTGTTCGACGCATTCTCAACATTTGTGCTTTTGTTACAAGGAGAACTCTATCAACCGCTCACTCTGTCATCATGAAAAAGTTTATCTGGGAAGTAGGGCTATTCTCTAGGTAAGATATGATGAAGTGATCTCAGTTTAAAGCAATATAAGCTGCCAAAATTGCAATTTTTTATAGTGGCATTAAGAGAAGTTAAATGAACGTTGATATGATTGAAAAAAAGAACTGCATCAAATTTCCTCTCTTATGCATCGTTTACACACCTTTACGTGATGAAAAATATATTCCTCGACATTCCGTTTGAACCTAACAATGGCAGCTGATTAATCGTCGGCGACAATCCCGAAGATAACCGATGTTGACACGAATGATTCTGATGCTGATCGGGGTGGATCGGGTTGTATCCGGGTCATTAAAATATGGACGGCGAGGTGAGATAAAATTCTAGTTACCATCATTATTTTGGCACTGTTAACGATGTTATATGTTTTTAAGTTATCATAGTATGTTTTTTAGTTATGATAGTTTTAAGGGATCGCTCGAAACATTACGCAAAATTCTAAAGCCGGCTTTCTCCCTCGCTTCGAACCTTTCGTGTCAGACATCTTTCGTGCTTACCGGAAATATTGCGCTTGCGCATTTGATTTTGCCGAATGAGTTCAACTTTAGGTCATTGCATACGGAAATAATGTCGGGAAAATTAAGGTACGGGAAGACTTCATTTCAACTGTCGAACATTTTTGCATTTAATGCAAAAAATACAACATGTCAAAAGTTTAATCGATAAAATCAGGTATTAGAAGGTAGATGTTTACAAAATTTTCGATTAAATTTTAGGACCCCAAAATAACAATTTTGACAGCTTATATTGCTTTAAAAAACGAAAAAAAAAAATAAAAGTAAAGAAAGTTTAGTATTCTATTGTTGTAATAGACTAGCTATAGTAAGGTGTAAAGTATGGTTGGATGTAAATTTTAATACAGTAACGTGCATTATGTTGGAAATTTATTTTGGTAGATATAAGCATAGTCCCTTCCTGTTACTTTAAAAGGGGGAAATGTCTGGAAGAGAAAATACATCTATTACAACAAAGTGACCTAATTGTTGTAATATTCATTAATCACATATGACCTCATTATTGCAGAATGTCCAGACAGTCCCGCCTGTGTTGTATCATCTTGCCTCTGTTACTGCTTTTACCATTGTTGTTGTATACAAGTAAGCATGTCATACATTTAAGTATTTATAATTCATACTGTATATTTAAAGCTGTTATATTTACATAGGTTATCATAAATGCTGATCTGGGATGTAAATGAAGATTTTAATTTGGTGTCCAGGGAAAATTGGTTTTTATTGCAGTAATGGTCTTTTTTTTTTTTTTTTTTAATATTTGCCAGTACTATCTACCTATGTTCTAGCTGTCCTGAAAACAGGGGGGGGGGGGGGGGGGTATAGCTGGACCCTCTGCTGTGTATTCTGCTCTGTATCTATAAGTTTGTGTTTTGGTTGATGGATTTTGTAATTGTAGTCAGTTTCATGGTCAAAGTACATTGGATGGTGTTCCCTGTGTTTGTTCAGATGGTTTTAAAAACATTTGACATTCTCTATACTGATTACTGAAATGTTAAACTTGCACCTTAAAATTCATGAATGCTTTGTCAGTAATGTCATGCTGAAATTAGAATGGTTCATTTCTTGTGTTTCTAAACCTCTTGTAGACTTCAGCATATTGATAATGTCTCAGAATCTGATCACATTTTCTTAATGTCCAATATTCACATGAATATTCAGAAATAGGTAGTTTATTCAACTCATTGTTTAGAATAACTACATTGCCTATTTCTATATCTTGCCGAGCTCCATGACCATATAGATTTATTTTATTGCCCAATGCTAAATTAAACAGTGGTAACTATCTTTATACTGTTTGATCCTCATGCAATCAAACATCTGATTAACAACTTGAATCTTGCATATAATTATGTGTGTTATTGTATTTCAGTTTACCCATTCACAAAACCGGTCGCTTTTACAGATACACAAGAGAGTCACTCTCAACATTTATCAGGGGTAAGTCTTTAATACCATGGGTATGTCCATCGATAGAGGGCTTTAAAATTTAGAAATATTCATGTAGAAATGCATTTATTTGAATATCACTAGTAGTGTCAACAGTGAAGGAAAATAAGGATCATTTTATCAGTATGATTTGTCTTGGCAGATGGAAGGACGAAGTCACCAAGAACTCGATGAAGAGGTGAAAAGGATTATTTTGCAGCTCTACCAGGGTGGAAAAGAATCTATGTCTAAAACAGGAGAAGAGAGATTGATGGCCTCTCTGGCCAATCAGAAGAGCTCGATGCAGGAGACAGGAACTGGGCAGGTAGGAGGGAGTGGAAAGGGAGGAATCACTTATCACAATTTCTTTGAGGTTAAATTTTCCTGGTTGGAAAAAAAATAAAATGCTGATTTTGTGATTGTAAAGTTGTCCTTTCATTTAAGCCCTATAGTGATCAGCCTATGTGTGCTTTGACAGTTTTCTGGACTTTCTTTTTTTTTTTTTGGCTATCTCTGCAGTTATTGAATTAAAAACTAATGCATGAACTTGTATCAATAGGTTACAGATTAAGCTTGAGTTTGGGCCTTGTAGACCTATTTTCGAAAGTGTTTTGAATCTTGAATTTAGCAAATTTTTTTATTTTATTATTATTATTATTTTTTTTATTTTTTTGGTTATTCCTGCAGCAGTTGAATTGAAAATTTATGCATGAACTTTTATCAATGGGTTACAAATCAAGTTCATGTCTCATTTTGATAATGCCACAAAGTGATGTTTGCCATCACGTCACTGTCTCCTGTTTGTGGAGGATTTGAACTATCAAATATTAAACATAAGATCCCATGAAATTGATGAATACTCAGAAAACTAATACAGAGCACATTTCAGTTATATGTTTTCATACTTCTGCACAAGAATTATGCATTGTGATGCATTTTGTTTTGCTTAGAATTGCAAGGTAGTGTAGAAACTACAATACCAAAGCTGATAACTACAAAAGTCAAACCAAATCCAAGTGTTCATGGAAAAGAAAATTCAAAACTCTTTATCGATGCAGATAAAATTTGAGCAAATCCTAATAGGAAGCAGATAGCTGGGAAACAGTTGTAGAAAAAAAAAATTCATTTTTGATGTTAAACATAAAACATATTAGAGTCATTTAAAGTTGACAACGAATTTTTTGACCTTCTAAATGCAAGGATGAAATCAATATTTTAGCCTTAACTCTTGTGTTATGTAAACAAAACTTGAGCTTTGTAAATGTTTACAAACACACTAGTAAAATGTTAATTTTGTAATTTAAAGCATCCAAATTTTGCACTGAAAGATATTTAACTTTTATTAAAGTGGTACATTTTACCTAAAGAATACTTGAACTGTGAAAGATATATATATATATATATATATATATATATATATATCATAAACTTAGATCAATAACCATAGTATTACATTTTCAAAACTTTGTAAATAACGTACCACTATCTTTGTTTACACAAGAAATAATAAACTCTATAATGAGCTTCTGTTGTAATGTGTAACCTTAATTTTTTTTGGTGAAATCTTTCACTACAGCTCATTTTGCTCAGAAATCGTAAAATGACCATTTTCCTAGAGCTTTCTCTAATTTTATTGCATAGTTGAATGTATAAACTTTGCAAAAATAAACATTTCTAATGTTGAAAATTCTCGTTAAATGCAAAAATTAATAGTTTTTGAAGGCCCTTTTTTAACTACATTGAGACTTCATCTTTTGGTCTTTGGACGCATGTACACGGAGGGTAAACAATCCAGTGAGAGGAAGCACACAATAGCTAAACCCAGAATTTTGATAGATTACACTTGAAAAGGGTTAAAATAGAATGAGATACAACTCGTATGCAAACTAGAATTTACGTGGGGATATCACTATGACCCTCTAGCTATGAGACACACATGCACGGCTTTAAATGTAAGTGCTATTTTTATCGAAACATGTGGCGTGCTTTAAAAAAAACATTATTTGGTCATGAAAGGTTTTCTGTTATAATAATGATTTATAATTACTTAATTATAAGAAGCAGGAAATAATCCCATACTTGAGAAGTGAGTGTGAACCCCTTTAAGGGATATTTAAATAAGTTTTTACACAACACTTGTGTTGTCATACTGATGTAAAATGTCCGAGTCAGGATGAAGAAACCATGGAAATTCGGATGATCTTTAAAATGCAGTTGAGGGTAAATTAATGCATCCCTAATGTTAAAAATTGTCAGTATTGTTATAATTTTTGTTATTTTATCGATATGTGTTTTAAAAATCACTCGATTAAAATGGGGAAAGTGAGCTGTAGTGCCGCTTTAAACACATTAGACAGTAGGTTTTGATCATTAACGGTGCAAAAACAAAATTTTGTGGAAAACCATGAATCAGTCCCTTTAAGTGAATAAATTATCTTTTGAAACTTTTTTGAGAATGCAGTCATATTAAACCTTGAAACAGTTATTAACCTTGCATGCATAATAATTTGAAATAAGTTTGAGGGTAAACTTTAAAACTGTATTTCAAGATATATTTATTGATGAATTATGTAACTTCGCATTATTTTTGATATATGTGGGTGTTTCACTACATAGGTGGAAAAGACCAACATAACAGAGGAGATTCTGAGAGTCTTACAGCAGCTCAATGTGAAGGGTGGTGGTCTCACTGAGGGAGACATCAGGGCAATTGTTGGTCAAGTGGTGCAGCATGAAGTCACAGGGTTACAGAACCAAATCAATGAGCAGGCTAAATCACAGGTAAGAAATTCAATAGTGAACTCCTAATCTCACTTATTATATAGTAAAAAGTTGATAAAGAACTCAGTTATTTATGATTTCAATAAAAGTGAGTTTGGATGACCATGCTATGCTATTCTTTCAGTGTGACTGGTCACCAAGAACAAAAGTAAAACCTGTTTCATTGAAATCTATGAGAAGCCTGGCCCAAAAATTTGCACACTTGATTAAGTAAAGTGACACACTGTTAATGGAAAGATAGTATATTTTTGTGCCCCCCTTTAAAGAAAAGGGGGCACATTGTTTTGCACTTGTTGGTTGGTCTGTCTGTCAGTCAGTCTGTAGACCAAGTCTTGTCTGCACAATATCTCAATAACTTTCTGTTTGACAGACATCAAACTTGGTACTGTGGTATACATTTTAAGGAGTAGATGACTCCTAGTGATATTGAAGTCACATGGTCAAAAGTCAAGGGTCAGTCCATTCTGGACATACGAAGATATTGTCTGCTCAGTATCTTGAGAACACTTTGTTGACAGACACCAAACTTGGTACATAAGTACATCCTAAGAACTAGATGAACCTTGTTGATTTTAGGTTTAATAGTCAAAGTGGACATAATAATATATTGTCTCCTCTGTATTTTGAGAATCATTTGCTTAATTGACACCAAACTTGGTACATCCTAAGGAATGACCCCTTTTGATTTTTAGGACACATTGTCAAAGATCAAGGATCAATTTACGTTATAAAGATATTGTCTGCTAAGGATTTGTTTTGACACTACTGTCAATGAAATGATGTATGCATAACCCTTTTCAATTTTGCGCCATGGGGGAGGGGGGAACATATTGATTTTCTAAAACATTTTTTGTTTTCTTAAGCTTCATTTCAAGAGCACACAGAGAAACATACTAATCTCCATATAAGTTGCAGGTATATCAACATACAGAACATGAGGGGCTCATTTTTTACTTTCACTGTAACTATTAAACATGCTTTTATATGAATTACCTGTGAAGTAAATACCTATGTCAACTTTAAGAAAAATGTTTATTCCGTGATCCCCTGAACAGTATGTTAAATCATTATTTAGGGTCATTTAGGTTAGCAGAATCACAGCAATTTTTATTTTAGAAAATAGAAAAACATTGATTTATAATTGCTAAAAGATGATAATATGCCACATATATGGAGAGAGTGAAAAGAACTTGATTATAAGAATTTAACTGTATTTGACCCAGTGGAATTCTTGTATGCAAGTACAGTATTGTGCTATTTCATAATGAGCTTAAATATATGTCGCATGTATTATGTTAATTTCAACTTAGAGCAGCTTAACAAGCTTAATTGTCAACAAGATACATAAAAGAGAACTTAATATTTATTTTATTATTGTCTACAGATATCAGGGACAGAGGAGCACAGTGAAAGGATTCTGATGTTACAGAACAATCTGAGAACGAGTGTTACTGTAAGTAAAACTACAGTATCATTATTTTTTAAGGGTAGTCATTAGTATAATATACAGTATCGGTACATTGTGATTCTGGTCATCAGTAGAATTACAGCAGTGAATGTAGTTATTAGTAAAATATGATATCAGTATATTGTGAGTGCATTCATTAATAGAAATATGGTACCAATACATTGTAAGTGTAGTCATCATTAAATTTGAATTATTGTATTTTATGACATTTTACAAACAATGTGTCATAGAAAGGATCACCATATCTTCTCATATAAGAATCAAACTCACAGCAGTTAGAAGCTAGCACAACTTTGATCATGGTCTGAAAGTCGAGGTCAAAAGTAAGGGTCAGATTTGTAACAATGTACATGTTTATGGGTGTAATGTCTTTAAGGAGTTCCACCCACCTGTGACGTCGTAAGATGTTGCAAAATCAATAATGTAGTTAGATTTATGCATGATGTTACCATAAATTTTTTTGTTGGAATCTTTTCCAGTGGTTGATGTAAAAAATCTTGTTAAACATCAAATATTTCAAAAGTCTAAGTTAAGAAATGCATCTTTTTGAAGTTTTATTTTCTGATGACTTTACAGAATCTTGAGCAGAAGTTGGGAGAAGAACTGGACAGATTGAAGAGGTTTGAGCATTTATGAATTTTCACTTTTGTGTGCACTAATAACAGTACATGTATTGAAGAAAAATTTACATGTAGTTTGTGTTGTCAATAAACTAGTTATCAAACTTTGTTGTTTGCGAATTGTCAAACTTTGTCTCAATATAGGTACATACTCAGTTGTGTACTCTCAAATTCAATAAATTTTAGTTTGTGTGTACGATTTATTTATGCTGTAATTTGATTTGAATTTCAGTCAGTCAGTACTTGACAGTGACACTTTAGCAGCGGAAGCCTCGACCAGGCTCCTACAGATTCAGGGCAACCTGTCCGCAATCCAAGCACGTCTGGACAGCCTGGAGCTGGAGAAACAGTGGTTAGCGGCTCAGCTAAAGAACTGCTGTAGGAATGAGAGCTTTTACATGGCTTTGGTGCAGGACAAGGTCAATCTCATCCTTGGACAGGTGAGGAAACCTTCATCTTATGGACTTAAATCTGCAAATTTGTGTTTTCATATTGACTACCGTGCTTAACATTTGATTTTTCACGGAGTATGTCAAGGGATTTTCCAATTGACAGAAATGTAAATACTTTGTTTCAGTTTAATCAAATGCTGATCTTTGATCAGCTTTCTGTATGTTGCTACTTTGTGTAACAACTTGCATGTTTTGAGAACTGATCTTGTTTTAATCAGACGGAGTTCTCTTTAAATTTCACTAGGTCAATGATACCAAAGGCCATGAAAGAAAAAAATTAGGCATATCTGTTTCCATTCACAAATATAGAATTTGAAATCATAATTTTGCTAAGAACTACTTGTAATATTTAGTCCTTGTGATAATTGTCATGAATTTTTTTAATGCAGATAATGTCAGGAAACGATACTGGTATTGCTAACCAATATGTATTTGGAGCATGGCTAAACTCAACATTTATTAGAAAAAGTGACTTTGAGAAACACAAGGAAGAGTTCAGTCAAGAACTGAGTGAGAAAATACTGCAGGAAATGTCTAGGACAGAGGCTATAGGTGTTAATGTATCTGGGGGACAGAAAGGATTGACAGAGAAGGTAAAGGCATGCACAACTTACTCATATAACATTATATCCAGACTTTTTAGTGTACAGAATATTAATTGTTAAAAAAAACAACCCATAATGATGTATGATATGAATATCCATCTATGTATTCTTTTTCAATTGAGTAAAATACATGGCTCATTTACTTACGATTTGTAAATTCATGTACCGGTATGTCCAAAACAGTAATTTTTATGAAAGTCACACAGTCTTACTACTTGTTGTTTAATTACAGGCTGTGATGCAGATTGTCAGTGATGCATTAGATAAGTTTAGTGCAGACAAGATAGCCTTAGCAGATTTCGCTCTGGAGTCTGCTGGTTTGTATTTATACCCTTATTTATCTTCAGAGCAAATCTGTACTAAGAATTATTCTGCTATTACATCTTTAAAATTGCAGTTATTTTTACATGTTGAAATTTACTACATGCCAGTATTTACAAGATTTGTTTAGTAATTAACTGCCAGGTGTTTTTTTTTTGTATTTAAGGAGGCAGTATTATAAGTACAAAATGTTCCCAGACATTTCACAAAAACACAGCCCGTCTGAGTATCCTAGGGATTCCCCTTTGGTATGTGTCCAACTCACCCCGCAGTGTCATACAGGTGAGTCTTGAGTTTTTATGCTGCTGCAAAGAACAGTTATAAGGGCCCCACCATATGGCGGGTGCCCTATAGTAATCACCCAGTCTGTAGATACTTTTTATGGCACTCGGTAACTTCTGAAGTTTCCTTGGGAAATTTTCTTGCATTTTTTATATATATATATAATTCTTGGATATGGCAGAGGAACACCCCTTTCGATTGTCAGAATTAATGGCTTTGTCATTACAGAGTTATGAGACTTCCAGATTATGGGACTTAGAATTTTTTTTTTTATTACTAATAAAGTGATAATGATAGCACTTTTTATGGCATGTAATAAACCTGAAATTACTTTCTAAATTTTATAGATTTTAAAGGTAATACCCAGATTACAGAGAACAAGGCCTTTCAATTTTCAGATTTATTGGTTTTGTCATTAGGGAATTGTCGGATTTAGAATTTTATACATTAATTAGATGACAACTGTGTATGGCACACAAATTTAGAAATTACTTGAAAAGCTTTTCATAAATTTAATATATAGTATTACATTAAGGCAGAAGAAAACCCCATTTGATTTTTCAGATTTGGGATTTATAATTTTTTTTATACTAAGAAGAAAATAGCACTGTCTATTGCACATGATAACTTGAGATTACATGTGAAGATGATAAAATTCATAATTTTTTTAAAGTAATTCTCTGACCAAGTAGAGGAAGACCTCCAACAAATTTCAATCTATTTGTCAGCACTGTCATCTATCTACAACTTTAATTTAATTTTGTACATAATTTGAACTTTACAGAGTGAAGATGAACTTTGCTGCACTCAGGTTTCACAACTTCACACAACATATTTAATTGTTGTACAGGATTTGCATATCATGATATTACTGACACTGTTTAATTGGTTACAGCCCGAGATGCAGCCGGGTTCCTGTTGGGCCTTTCAGGGCAGTAAAGGTTATCTGGTGATAGAACTGTCAGCCAACATCACTCCCAGTGCCTTCACACTGGAGCACATTCCAAAGTCCCTGGCGGCTGAAGGGAAGATTGACAGTGCTCCCAAAGACTTTACAGTCCTGGTAAGCAGCAGTGATGTAATGATTCAGGGAAAAGAACCTGTCTTGTTATAAATACTGTCATTGTGTGTCATGTTTGTAATCTTTGGCTTTTTTACAAAATGGGTGTATATATGCAGTCTTTTTATGAAGTAAAACAACAGAAAGCAGTGTGCTCCTGTTGTATGACTCTTACTGAAACCACTGTAGAACTTATAGGGAGATGGGCAAGAGGGCAACAGGATTACACGTGTAAATACCTTTTGATTTTTTTGTTTTGTAAGTAATTAAAGTGATATGTTGATTATTCATAATGTAGGGTCTACGCAGTGAAAATGATGTGGTAGGAGTACACCTGGGAAATTTTACCTACCTGGACTCTGGGCCACCTCTACAGACCTTCAAAATACAGGTATGAATGCTCAGAATCATCCAGGAATTGACACCCAGGAAAACTTGCTGTACATCTATTGTTTTGTTAATTTAAAAGAAGCGGTGGGATTTCTGATTTATAGAACTTAATCAGATGTCTTATTTATTAAATAATTTCAGAAGTCCAGTGTGGGTGCCTACAAATTGATCCAACTGAGTATTTTGAGTAACCATGGGAATCCTTTATATACATGTCTCTATAGATTCCGAGTTCACGGTGTACCATACAAACCACCTAAACCAGCCAAAAAGTAGGCAGGGATGAACAATGGATTTCTCTAATAATAAAAACCTTCTGTGTACATGGTTTCTGTGGATCTTCCAAATGCTTTATTCTGTGATAAACACCATCTTGGTGATTTTTATAATTGAAGTGATGCTTTACTTTCCTAATATCAAAATTTGCAAAACATTTTAAGTGTTTACAGGTTGTACTGAGTGCATAATGAATTAAGTACTTATGATGAATTAACTGCATAATGTAGTGCTGACTGTGGAGTGTCGTTAGCCACCCAAGCTGTGTTCAGTCGTTGTTGTGGGTATATACAATATTTTGTTGTCTATTAATTTATGTATTTTTCTATTATTTTTTTTTTAACATGCTCTTTGTATTTAATGTTGACTGTTAGACTGGAGTAGTATGATCTTTGTAAACATTGTTTTTAAGACAAAGCACAACAGTGTCCATAACCATACTGTGTTCCAAAACAGTGTGTATTCTGCACTTGTTAGTTTTGAAATTAGTTAGCTCATAATTTAATTTTATCATGAAATGAATATCTAATATGAATTGTCTGGTACCTTGTATGTCTCAGGGTCTTCAATGAATCTCGCTAACAAAATGAATGTGTTCCTGTACAAAATGTACTTCAATTTGTCATATAAGTTTATGATACTTAATCATATTTGCCTTTATCTTTCACGTAAATCAAAAAATATATAATTGTGCATTTTTGTCATTGACTGGCATTCTCTAGATCACTTAAAGTTCACTAGATTTTATTTATTCATGAGACATAAACTCTTGCAAATCATTATCATTACTCAAGTCCTCAATGCATAGGAGTTTATTTGTTAAGGTTAGTCTCACAAAATTATACATAAATAATGCTGTCGCAAATAGAATGTGATTCACAATATTAGAAAAAGATAATAGAATGGAATACAACATTACATACATTTTTTGTAGAGTACTAGTAAGTAATGTTGCACATTATTTCATTCAAGTTGAAAATAAATCTATGGACTTGTATGATTGAGATCATCAAAGAAAAACAAAGAATTTTTTATGGTTACAAGTACAAAATTTAATGATAATGTGTACAGAAATAAGGCAACATGATTTACAGCGGATGAAGAAAGGACACTCTCTTTCTCATAGAAAGATCCTGAAAAAAATATTTGAAGAAACTGAATAGATTACTAATAAATGTGTCTATTTGAATTTTCATTATGCTAAAATGTTTCTCATAGAAATATCCTGAAAAAAATATTTTAAGATATATTTGAAGAAACTGAATAAATTACTAATAAATGTGTCTATTTGAATTTTCATTATGCAAAATGTTGGGTGTAGATAAAGGTCAGACTATAGTTTTGAAAAGATTATTTTCCTTTAGTGACAATTATTTATCAAAGTATTGTGCTGTCTAACAATTTGATTAAAATCATATCTATGCTCTCCCAGATATGCTGCTATGCATTGTCTGGAAAAGGAGCGGTGGGATGGGTGTTGTCATGTGGGACGTTTTACCCATCTCAATTCACTTAAAATACGGTGTACTCACTGCAGGATAAATAGGACCTGCCATACACATGAGGGGAGGATTGAAAACGGTGGAATCAGAAATGCCAGGGGTGATCCCAGAAAACCCTGTCACAAGGTGGATATTTCCTATAAAAGAAGCAGACATGGTCATTTGAATGCAGCATTACTAAAATATTGTGGATAAGCTAAATGGCGTCTCTGAATTTACTGTTGTGAAGCATAATTGAACTATGGAAATGATATGTAAGAGGTCCCCCATTTTAAAAAGTATGTTTGATGACCAGATTTGAGATAATTCTGTTGGTCTAAATGACTAGATAAAACAGACTCACGCCCATTGGTGTATCCTATAATAGTCTCTGAGATGGGTATACAGCCTGCCTCGGTGACCTGGGCAGTGACGCTCAAGTTTGCCACCATCATGGTGTAGGTCTTGATAGCCAGGGTTTTCCCTCCAGCCCCTAGGGTTTGTTCAGTCTCCTGTGCACCATCTGTATTGAAATAGTAATGTGGTAATAGAAGTTAATATGATAACAATTTTGGAAACAAAAAGAATGGCATGGAAATATTTTAATGTTTTATAAAATATGCTGGACGGTATTGAGGTGGAGAATCATTCCTTCATACAGAGCATATTGTTCAAGTTGAGATATATTGAGTATTCAGTTTACTTTTTATGCACAAGGGAAAGGAAGCATTTTGAATTTGGTCTGTCTGTTTACCTATGGTTATAACTTTTGAACTATATAGGAGAGAAATGAATGGTCAAGGTTAAGACTGTTAGATAAAGGTCATTGTCTGGGACAAATTTGTCAAAATAGGACATGGACACAGTCTGGGACAGTGTTCACATACATTTACATGTAATGGTGAACTAGTTGTACTACTTGGGGAAAGTTCATTGTGGAACCCAGTAGATGGAGTGGCACTAGTTGAATCAATCGGAACCCCTCGCCTTTTACTCCATAGAGTCTTTTTACAGGGTAAAGGGCAAGGGGTTCCGATTGTAGATGTCATTACCTGGGATACAGTTTTCTTGGAATGCTGGAAGTGTGGTTCTTGTACATGTTGTACCATTGATTGAGTATTGTACACCCTGAAAATAGGTATAACAGTTATATGTGGACAGCACAGAGGAGCAAGCATGCATGGTTTGAAGAGGTTTGGATGGTTCAGTACATATGAAAACTGCACATACAGTAAAACACTTACAACAGACACACTTATAATGAATTTATGCTTACAGCAGTGTGATATTCATCCTTGTAGTTTTAAAACATGATCCTGCTGGATGTAATACGTTTATAAATGAGGCAAAATTTTTCATCCCCAGTACTTCACTATAAGCATGTTTTACTGTACATATTGTTTATAATGATGTAATTGCCCTGTATAGCATTAATTCAATGGCATCTTATTGAGTTTCTTTAAGCCACTTTGGCAGACATAGATGAATTTATTTTAAAAAATACTGGTACAGTCTAAATAAAAATTTCATTTGTGTCCCTTGCTTGACCCATGAAAGATGACTCATACAAGAGGCACATGGGCCACATCTTTCACCTGCATCACCTTGGCCTAGTTGTTCAGCTGTTGTGACTTTCAAAAGAGTTTTTTCAATCTTTATTCCATTGAAAAATTTGGCCCCAACTTAACCCCAAACGGTCATGATATAACCGGACTTGAATTCACGGGATACCTCAATATCAGTATGACTAACATGACCTTGCTGTGCTGGAGAAGAAGACTGCTTAAAAGATTTTCTTTCCTGCATACATGCATTAGATAAAATATTAACCCCCCTAATCTTAGGGTTAATAATTTGAATAAAAAACTTGAATATGCTCAATTTAGAAACATTTGCATTTTTTATGATTTAATGTGGCCCTGTTACTCTTGAAAACAATTTATTTGGTGGACATGCATTGTTTTGAGGTGGTGGACATGCATTGTTTTGAGGTGGTGGACATGCATTGTTTTGAGGTGGTGAACATTGATAGTTTTGAGGTGGTGGACATTGATAGTTTTGAGGTGGTTGACATTGATAGTTTTGAGGTGGTGGACATGGATAGTTTTGAGGTGGTGAACATTTATTGTTTTGAAAGTGAATAGATTTTGAGATGTTGGACATCAACTGTTTCGAGGTGGTGGAATGTAGTGTTCTGAGGTGGTGGATTTGTAGTGTTTGAAAGTGGGTAGGTTTGAGGTGGTGGACATGGATGGTTTTGAGGTGGTGGACATGTAGTGTTCTGAGGTGGTGAATGTGTAGTGTTCTGAGGTGGTGGACGTGTAGTGTTCTGAGGTGGTAGACATGTAGTGTTCTGAGGTGGTAGACGTGTAGTGTTCTGAGGTGGTGGATGTGTAGTGTTCTGAGGTGGTGGACGTGTAGTGTTCTGAGGTGGTGGACGTGTAGTGTTCTGAGGTGGTGGATGTGTAGTGTTCTGAGGTGGTGGACGTGTAGTGTTCTGAGGTGGTGGACGTGTAGTGTTCTGAGGTGGTAGACGTGTAGTGTTCTGAGGTGTTGGACGTGTAGTGTTCTGAGGTGGTGAACATGTAGTGTTCTGAGGTGGTAGACGTGTAGTGTTCTGAGGTGTTGGACGTGTAGTGTTCTGAGGTGGTGGACGTGTAGTGTTCTGAGGTGGTAGATGTGTAGTGTTCTGAGGTGGTGAACATGTAGTGTTCTGAGGTGGTAGACGTGTAGTGTTCTGAGGTGGTGGACGTGTAGTGTTCTGAGGTGGTGGACGTGTAGTGTTCTGAGGTGGTAGATGTGTAGTGTTCTGAGGTGGTGAACATGTAGTGTTCTGAGGTGGTAGACGTGTAGTGTTCTGAGGTGGTGGACGTGTAGTGTTCTGAGGTGGTGGACGTGTAGTGTTCTGAGGTGGTGGACGTGTAGTGTTCTGAGGTGGTGGACGTGTAGTGTTCTGAGGTGGTGGATTTGTAGTGTTTGAAAGTGGATAGGTTTGAGGTGGTGGACATGGATGGTTTTGAGGTGGTGGACATGTAGTGTTCTGAGGTGGTGAATGTGTAGTGTTCTGAGGTGGTGGACGTGTAGTGTTCTGAGGTGGTAGACATGTAGTGTTCTGAGGTGGTAGACGTGTAGTGTTCTGAGGTGGTGGACGTGTAGTGTTCTGAGGTGGTGGACGTGTAGTGTTCTGAGGTGGTAGACGTGTAGTGTTCTGAGGTGGTGAACATGTAGTGTTCTGAGGTGGTAGACGTGTAGTGTTCTGAGGTGGTGGACGTGTAGTGTTCTGAGGTGGTGGACGTGTAGTGTTCTGAGGTGGTAGACGTGTAGTGTTCTGAGGTGGTGGACGTGTAGTGTTCTGAGGTGGTGGACGTGTAGTGTTCTGAGGTGGTGGACGTGTAGTGTTCTGAGGTGGTGGATTTGTAGTGTTTGAAAGTGGATATGTTTGAGGTGGTGGACATGGATGGTTTTGAGGTGGTGGACATGTAATGTTCTGAGGTGGTGAATGTGTAGTGTTCTGAGGTGGTGGACGTGTAGTGTTCTGAGGTGGTAGACGTGTAGTGTTCTGAGGTGGTGGACGTGTAGTGTTCTGAGGTGGTGGACGTGTAGTGTTCTGAGGTGGTGGACGTGTAGTGTTCTGAGGTGGTGGATTTGTAGTGTTTGAAAGTGGATAGGTTTGAGGTGGTGGACATGGATGGTTTTGAGGTGGTGTTCATGGGTTCTTTTGGGACTGCTTGAAGATTGTTAAGATATGTGGTGTTGGACTGCTTGGTGTTATTAGACGTTGTGTGATGTTGTAGACTGGGACTTCTTTGTGTTATTAGAGGTTGTGTAGTGTTAAAGGCTAGGAATGCTTTGTTTTTTATTAGGCTGGACTCTGTTGAAAATCAAAACCAGTTTGTATTGAATATCAATTTTACAACATAAATGATGGATGCACAGAAGATCTCTTTATGGTATACAAGTCAGATGTGTGTATTAAAGTGGTAACTAATGTTAGTAAACCTTTCCTAAAAGATGCAAAACAGATTGTAAGGCAGGTTTGTTGTGATGATAAGGTTGCTCCAGGTGAAAATGGAGGGCTGTAAAATATGGAATATAAGGTTATATACGTGGGATAATTCACGCGTATACAAGGAATATTTTACAGGTTATATTCTAGGTGTTTATGTGGGATATCTTAAGTGTTTATGTGGAATATGTTTTGTGTTCGATGGATTGACTTCTGTGTTGAGACATGTGGATGGTTGGAGGTGGTAGACAAGGGGCCGTTTTAGATGTGCTTACATTTCTGTAGTCCATGATGAGTTTTGCCTGAATCTGGTATCCGTCCACGTCCATGTACTGGGTAGCAGCCACTTTCTGGTTGATGGCATCGTAAGACACGCGTACGGTACTCTAGAAAAAGATAATGATTAAAAAAAAACCACCGAGACTTTCCATACGCACTTTGGAGTGTTGATGAGTAAATCTTGTTTGTTCTTGAATATACCACGTGTGGAGTTCGCAGATTATTGCAACACGAATCAGCAAGTTTGTTAGTGCATATTTCAAGTTGTATATGGATCGCAAAAATCGTAATTTTATTATTTTTATCTCGACATCAAGCTAACCCTTAAGTGTAGAAGACAGGGTTACTTCGTGAGTACGTCTGATGACTGCAAAACTTTTAAGATTGATCATAAACAGGTCCTGTTGTGTTCCGTAACTCTTTCAATTACATGTGCGTGTATTTAACGCATTTAATAATCATAGGCGTCCGAAACGAGAGAGGGAACTGATTCAAATTTGTTGTTCCTTTTATTTTTAAACCTCCTCCTTATTCTCCCTCTCTGAATGTGATTTTGTTGCCTATGAGAGTAGTATCATTTTTAGAAATATTGCGTTCAAAATGTCTGAATTCAAAGAGAATGACTTTGAATAGAAAGGTCAGAAGTACGTGTACAAGCCAATGGGAACCTAAATGTACACTTTCGAGGTCCTTGTTAATATTTCACGTAATTCAAGTAAAGTAAAAGCATGTGTCCAGAGAGAAACACGGGGCATGTACCTCCCCCCTCCCCGAGTTTGGACAAAACTACATTACTTTGCGTAATTCTACGCAGTTCACTTGTACATTCGTAAAATACCACGCGTTAGACGCCCCAGTATTGATTGAATATAAACCTGTTTGCCCTCTCCTCCATCCAAGCTCGCCCCGGTGAAAATTCTGGAGCCTCAAGGAGTGCTGTTTTGCTCAATAATGATTGTTAAAGATTAATTGGTGACCAAGAGAACGACACAATGTATAACGTACATTGCCCTACTTCTATGATAATGAAGATTGTAAGACCGCAATTTCTACAAAAGTGTTTCCAAGTAGAATTCCTATGCAGATATTTCCTAGATAAAGCATTCAGTAGATTTTCTGTCAACCACCACAACATTATTCAGCAACTCAGATCTGTCAAGGTTCCTGTCGGTTGTTTAAGAGTCGCTAAGTGAGCATTCTAAATTACTTTTTAAAAAAAGTTTTAAAATCAATTTTAGAATGACATTTCCCCCTCAACTGTTTTAATTCGCCAATTCTATAACCGATAAAATCTGTTGTACGTGTGCACTGAAGTCAAAGATTTCATGAATGTGAACTTGCGTACTTAAACCAAACGTTTTGATCACCCCTCGTACGTCGACCAAACGTTTTGATCACTCCTCGTACGTCGACCAAATGTTTTAATCATCTCTCGTTTGTAGATCTTGAGCGCTTTGATCATCTCCGTATGAAGACCAAGTGTTTGCATCATCCTTCGTATGTATATCAAACGTTTTGATCACTCCTCATAAGTAGACCAAAGTTATGGGGGTTCGGAAATACTGCATTATGTTTATCTGAAAGTTGTGAAAGAGCTTCACGATGTGTGTATATCATACCTGGATAAAGTTTGGGATTGCTGCCCCGTCCACCATACTCCCCAGCTGTGACCCTTCCATCCCCTCCCACTGGCGCGGTACGCAACAAATGTTGCATCTAGCAACATAGGCAAATGAGAGGACGACAAAAATTCGCAACATGTTGCCACTGGTATGGTCAGATGTACAATGAGAGTAGGGGAGTCAGAGCGCTGGCGCTGTCCGTGGCTTATCATTGTTGACAGTTATCTACTAAGATAAGGAAATATAGAATAAAGTACTTATAGTGCCTACAAGCCATGGACTAGACGATAACCGTCTCTGTCATACGTTTTGTACATTTGAATTATATAATCATTAAATATAACAATTATTCATACACACCTGTGTGTAGTAATTATGTAGTTCTCAATCCAAAATTTATCGGTCCAGATTTTACCTATAGACGTATATGTAGAAAAATACACATTCAATCCTCACAACATTTACTCTCAATGTCCCCCACCCCCGAATTTATCCCTTTTTTAATCAAATATGATTGGGACATACTCATTGATGTGCTCAGAAAGCAATATGGTATAACTGATTCGGCTTTGACTTGGGTTGATTCATACCTAGGTCGCGTAGTTGCCGAGTGAGCGTTAATTCTGAGTCATCATCTCCTCGTCAATTGCAGTGTAGTGTTCCGCAGGGGAGCTGTTTAGGTCCGTGATTGTATCTTACATATGCAGGGACTTTATTCGACATTATTCCCCCGTCAATCGCGGTCTATGGATTTGCAGATGATCACATTGCAAATAAAAGGTTTAGACCTACGTCTATTCACAACGAAATCGAAGCAATTAAAGAACTGGAAAACTGCTGACATCATTAATGACTGAATGAATTCAAATAAACTGAAAATGAACACATCAAAAACAGATTTCATAATATTTGACAGTAGGAAGCAACTGGACAGATGCAACACGAAACTAATAAACATAAATGGCGATAAAATTAAATCGGAACATTGTATACGATATTTAGGAGCATATTTAGATGAAACTCTAAATTTTAAGGAACACATCAAAAGAATATGCCGCACAGCAATGATCAATTTTCTCAGAATTAAAAGTATACGTAAATATTTGACAAAAGAGGCAACAGAAATTTTGGTTTTATCATTAGTTATTTCTCATTTGGACTACTGCAATGTGATTTTATATGGAATAGCACAGAGTGAAATAGGAAAGATGCAACGTATTCAAAACATGAGCGCAAAATTTGTATTGAATCGTAAGAAATTTGATAGTTCTAGGGAAGCTCTCTATGACTTACATTGGTTACCCATCAAATCCAGAATACAATTCAAATTGTTGACTTTTATGTATAACTGTTCTATTGGCGAAGCACCATTATATTTAACCAAACTTTTAACGAAACGGGTGCCAATTCAAAAGTTACGCTTCGCTCAATATTCTTACGGCTGCTACAAAGTTCCTTTTAATAGACACACGACGTTCATTGACAGAAGCTTCGGAACCGTTGGTCCTCGACTTTGGAACGATCTACCTCTAGAGATAAAACAGTCGAAATCACTGAACAGTTTTGAGGCAAAATTGAAAACTTATTTATTTAGAAACTTTTAATGTACAATTAAAAAAAAATTTTTTTAGTATCGTACTAGACATTGATTCAGTTTTGTAGAATGTATGTACTTGCATGTTTTATTTACTTACCTATCTTATGCTTCTACTATTATGTTTTATGCATATCATCTCTTTTATTATTTTATTGTACAACGCCAGTGAATACATGTATGTAAAATTAGGCGTTTTAATCAAATAAATTAGTTTCCGTTTCAATTTCAGATTACAAATTTCAAAATGTGCAAGGGATGAGTCATGTTTTTTTTTTTTATCTAGTACGTCCTGAAGTCTTTCAAATACACTATTAATCAAAATCCGCAGAAACGGTCGAGGATTAACTTTCAGTGTGGAGATAAGGGTTTACACAATTGTGTGCTATGTCCCTCTCCCTCAAAAAAAAGAAAAAAAGAAAGAAAGAAAATAAATAAATAAATATATAAAAAATTAACAAAAATACAAATTCCCATAACATATCTCAAATACAATTCAACAGAGCACCCTTCTCGGGTCCTTCCTTACGGTCCAGTGGTTTAGGACGGGTGGATGAGATCTTGTTAACACACGTTTATAATTGATTATCGACAGCAAATCTTCTGTAGCCATTTGTATTTTTAACTGACTGAATTCTTAATCAAAACATTTCAATAGGTCAACCACCACAAAAATGTCAAAACATATTGCACATTAAGAGAGGAAGTCCATCTTTTTTCATCGGGGGTGGGGGGTGGGAATCTGGGGCATGGTTCCAGGGCGAAGCCTTCGGAATTTCCACGTTTTTACATATAGCAGACTATGCGAAATCTCCACCCAAAATTGATTTGTTTGTTTTTTATCTATTTATAGTCGCCGGAGCAATTTTTCAGCTATCCGGCGACTGTCACTATTACCGGTGACGGGGCTGCAAATTTAGACCTATGCTTAGCACTAATGGCTTTTACCAGTGAGGGTTCTTTTACGTGCCACACCTGCTGCGACACGGGACCTCCGTTTATAAGGTCCCATCCGAAAGACCCGTGACTCTCACTTCGTAATGCCGAGCTCTTGGCGAAGGAGCAATCACTACCTATTTTATCGTCTTAGGTTTGACGCGGCCGGCCCGAGCAGGGCTCGAACTCACGACCTTCCGTTCACGAGGCGAGAGCTCTACCACTGAGCCACCGTGATCGGTCACCCAAAATTGATGATTATATTTAAGTCTCCTATTACATATATATATATATATATATATATATATATATATATATATATATATATACTGGACAAAAAAAACCCAACATTTTAAACCTGTTTTTACAAATTCATCAATACGTTAAGCAGCCAGAGCAACCATTGTCAGGTAACCCCCCAAAACAGTTTGAAAATCGGTATGAGCAACAATAACAAATTTCATTACAAATGATTGAATCTTTATAAAGGCAATAACAATAGGGTGTATGTCCACCCTAAGTCTGTATAACGGCACGACAACGCCTCTGCATACTTCTGATGAGCTTTCGGAACGCAATTTGTGGCAACCTTGCCCATTCCTGCTGTAAAGCTAACGTAAGCTCCTGGCGGTTTGTCGGAAGTACAGGGCGTCTGGAAACAGCTTGCTGCAACATATCCCAGGCATGTTCTATTGGATTTAAATCCGGAGAACAACTCGACCAATCCATACGTTCAATTGTCTCTGTAGCAAGGTAGTCTGTCACTATACGTGCTTTGGGGACGAGCATTATCATCCATTAACACAAAGTCGTTGCCTATAGCTCCCGCATAAGGTCTCACAATTGGATGCAGTATCTCGTCCCTGTAAATTGCACCGGTAAGATTGCCATTAATCACGTGCAAGTCAGTACATCCACCAATACTGATTCCGGCCCAAATCATCACAGAGCCACCTCCAAAACGATCATGCTCTGCTATACAGCAATCAGCGTACCGCTCTCAACGCATGCGCCATACACGCCTACGACCGTCATGAAAGTCCACGCAGAACCGTGACTCGTCTGTGAAAAGAACAGGCGTCCAATGACGCAGTTGCCAGTTTATGTGATTTTGAGCCAAATTGAGTCGTGCTACACGATGTCTTCTCCTCAAAATGGGACGAACAGCAGGTCGATGAGCCCGAAGGTTAGCAGCATGAAGTCTCTGTCTGAGAGTTTGTGGTGTTATGCGCACCCCACTTGCTGCATGAAAGTCAGTATTGAGTTGGACAGCACTCTGAAACCTGTGTCTACGAGCCATAAGTGACATATAGCGATCCTGGCGAGCGGTTGTGGACCTTGGACGACCTGATCTCGGTCTCTCAGAAACACTACCTGTCTGCCTAAAACGATTCCACAACCTTGAAATCACACTTTGGGACACATTAAAATGTCTAGAGACAGTTCTCTGGACTTGGCCAGCTTGAAGCATACCTACTGCCTGACCAGCTTCCAGAGCAGTTAAATGGCGCCTCATGGCTTTTAATGTCAATAATTGTTCACCTAAGAGTCGATTAGAGCAATAAATACCCACAATAAAATGAAAATCACAATTTTTCAATTTCAATATACACGTTAGCACACTTTGATTTTGACCCCTTGCTTGTGTTTGGGTGAAAAAATCGTGCACTTATGACGTCAATATGAAACCAGGTAAATCTATTGTGTTAAGGACACATTGGAGAAACTATACATGTTAAAATTTGTCAAAATAATTATTTGGTTAATAAAAATTTTTGAGGTCAAAATTATGATCCTTAACTTTTTTTGTCCAATATATATATATATATATATATATATATATATATATATATATATATATATATGACCTTGAATTTTGAAATCGTCGCCAGTGAGCGAATAAAGTCGATCGAGAGAGTTGATGAAGCAATATTAAACGCGATGCTAGGATGAAAGATGACTATGTATAGTCTTTCAGTTGGAAATTCCAGGGGCACACACACACACACACACATACCACTCTAGATTCGCACAAGAGGATACTTGCGTATTTCATAAATTAATAAAGATTGTAGAAAATTATTGAATTTCCTGTGCAAAACTTTTCACATCATTTTGGCATCATCAATGAGAGATCTCACAATTGTTTAATAAAAGACAGATATTTGTTCATTCAGAAATAAACACTAATTCATAGATTCATGGAAACAACAGTATCCAAAATCTTGATTCCAGTTATAAGTTTTTTATGACTAGGCATACTGGCTCTGGGGGTCATGATCACACAGAAGGACAACCCTTCATTTTTCTCATAAATTTCAACGCCAGTGAGTTGTCAATTCTGCTTCTACACAGCTAGAATGAAAAAGATTCAACAAAAGTAAATTTCCTTTACTAAATAACCGAGATTTTCCTGTTCGGTACTGTGAAAAAAAGTCCCCAAACAATGATTATATAAACATTATTTATAAATTCAGATGGTCACTCCTTATAAATGTTATCAGTTCACTTTGGGTTGTTCCGCGTGCCATTCAGCTCCCTCAGTTACCCCAATCACGATACCATATGACTGTCATCTGAAACCGGAACAAAAGATAATTTAAAAAGTATAAAAGGGATAAGATGAGTTCTTTAGCTAAAGACCTCTCAGAATCTAAGACGATGGAGTCCCTCGGTGTCTTTGTATTTTTGGCGGTCGTCTGCTTGCTGCCGTCCCTGATCCTTGCACACGGTCGTCTGATCATGCCCCCGTCCAGAAGCTCCATGTGGAGGTACGGGTTTCCTACCCCCACGAACAACGAGGACATGCAACTTTCTTGCGGTGGAAAATGGGTAAAAAGTGTGATTTTTTAACAATGTTTATTGATTTCCCCCCCGAAATTATTTGCTTAAAGGTATATGTGCCGTATTATATAGTATTTTGTTCGATGTTAAAAAGCAGTGCAAAATTTTGTCCGTATGATTAACTATGAAAATAATACGATTTGACATTTTCGACAAATTACATACGGGTATTATAGGGGTACTGATCTACTTAATGTAAGGAGAAAAAGATGATTTTCTAATGCATATTTTTGAAGGAATAACGTTTATGGTCGATATACGCAACTGCGCGAGAAAAATATTAGACACATCATGACAGTCTTTAGTATGTAGTGGTACTGAATGTCGACTCCATGTTAAACATGAATTTAACTTCCCCTTCAGTGCTCAAAGTGGTTCTCTCTACCCTGTTTTCCGTCTGACTGTCTTTTACCGCTGAACGTATCCTGCTAACAGTTTGCAGGCCTGTTCACACTTTCAAGTCGCCATGCAAGTGTTGACTTTCGAAATTTTGCGTGCAACGTCACGTGATCATGAATATTTCGGAATAGGGCGTTCACGAATACATGATTAAATAAGAAATTAGCGTGAATACTTTTTAATCCGACTGAATTAAATTGCATAATTTGCATAGAATGTATAACTTATATATAGATTGATATAAAGTCATGTTTTTTTTATTCTTACGATAATATCCAAGGATTATGACATATAGCTTTAATTCAAGGGACTATATATAATTGGAATATTCAAGAAAACTGATGAATACCTTACCTTGGTATTACATTACAAGGTGTGAAGTAAGATGGTTCCATACTTAATGAAATGCAATTTTTTCATATCCCCCGGAAATCAGTGGGGGGGGGGGGATACATCATGTATAGATTCGAGGAAATCGTCATATGTCAACATTAAATTCGCCGCAGCAGGACTTGGCCCATCTTTGTTACAGTTAGCCAAAAGGATGGTGCTTCACGATATCTGTATTTCTCTAAGAAACACCGTGGGGCGTCTCCTTGCTAGCGAAGATAGGCTTGTCCAGGGTCGGGGCAGATTTCTTTTCAAACGCACCTTGTTTTCTCTTCACAGAATCAATGGGGGCGTAACGGAGGAAAGTGCGGTGTATGTGGGGACCCTTACCAACAGAAACCACGTAAAAACGAGGCTGGCGGAAAGTACGCCACTGGCATCATTTCCAAATGTTATCCTTATAATTCGTCTGGACAAACTCTGACCATTAAGGTCGAATTAACAGCCAATCATCTGGGTTATTTCGAGTTCAGACTGTGTGAACATAACGACACAAGTACTCCGATATCACAGTCCTGTTTAGATAAGAACCTTCTGAGATTTCCGGACAACACCACGAGGTATAACGTCCGACACGGTGTCTACGGTGTGATAAATCTTCACCTCCATATTCCAGCTACGGTTATGTGTACTCAGTGTGTACTGCAATGGAAGTACAATACAGGTAAGATCCCTCATCCAACGTGTTGAAATTTGAAATTTTTCTTTAGCAAAAAAGTTGAAATTCTATTGATCTAGAACATACACACCATAGACGGAAGTAGTATAAGGCGTCTATATGGGGGGGTCAACTGAGTGCACTTTTGGGTTCTAGATAGGGGGGTCAACGGAGTGCAGGTCTAGATAGGGGGGTCAACAGAGTGCAGTTCTAGATAGGGGGGTCAAGTGCACTGGTCAACGGCATTGGTCCACGGCACTGTCCTAACGGGGTTAAGTGCACGGTCTTATTCTATAGGGGTTTTATACGAGGGTTTACGGTAAAGGCTTGAAGCTGTTTCCAATCAGTATCGATCGACTGACGTCATAATAGAACGAAACGTCAGCTACTGTATTAAAATAATCCAATGTAAAAATCCTGAGTTAAAAATCCAATGTAAAATCCTGAGTGATAATCCTAAAGAAAAAAAAGACAGAGGTGTAAGTTTCAACATTTATTTAAAACCAATAAAACAATGAACAACATGAGAATCAGTTCAAAGTCTGTCCATAATCACAGTGTTTTAGTGCGGCTCAATTTTCGCTTCTTTTTAGGAGGTTCTTCAGGGTTGAAGATTTCTGGAATGGGATAATCTCTGATAAGCGGAGGGTTACTGGTACGAGGTGTACTGGTCAAAGGTTTGCTAGTCGAAGGTTGACGGGCCGGAGGTTTACTGGTCGAAGGTTTACTGACAGGCGGTTCTGAGTTAGATTTGTCTGCTAACCCATAGTCTCTTTTAACAGGGGGTTTACTTCCAGGCACCGGAGCCATGAAATCACTGAGTTCCGCATCTGGGCAGTCTATAATCCAATGCCCTAATTGCCCACACTTGTAACAGGGGTCTTTTTCTTTGGTTTTTTTCTCAGTCGGTGGCGCCCAGCGAACATGTTTCTTTTTGTCTAACTCCTCTAATTTTTTTAAAAGAATTCCTGTATGATTGACAATCTCATTGTGTAACACATTAATGCGAGTCACAATGCCGTCCAGGGTAGTCGAGATCAAGCTAAAATCTTCTTTGGTCATAGGTTGCGCATTATATAATCCCAACTCTAATCCTGTGGCATCCTGAGTGTCTGGAAAATTAAATCCATAACCAGGCTCTGGTTCCTGATGAATTCCTAAGTCATTATTAATGATATGTCCTAAGTTTTTCGAAGCCATCTCAACCAAATCTAATTGTTTCTGGGCCATCTCTAAAATCAGAATGATCTCAAATACCCCCCGCACTCGCTTTATATACCTAGCTTTGTGGGTAATTCCAACGTCTGTCTAGACGCTACGTGTTAAAAATCTGCTGAGTCAAGGTAGACCCTACGGTTCTTTACGTGTTAATAAAATCTGTTTACGTGTTAAAAATCAGTTGGCTCAGTGCCAGCTATCTATACCTCGCTTAACGCCAGCTGCGTACGTCTAAAAAAAAAAAGCAGTGCATGACGTCACAATAGACTGCATTCCAATCTGTACATGAAAGGGGGGCGGGGCTTAACCACTTATGTTTTTTTATGTATGTCTCTAAGTATCTATATCTATCTCACTCTCTCTCTCTCGTAAAACAATCTTCCTCACAAAAAACTTACCCTGAAGACGTCAGACATGGTTCTTTAGCCTCGCCTATGTTTTAAAGAAGTCTCAGTTATCTGACTAAACTAAAATAAATTTTTTTCAACGTCAGGTCGAATCCTTGACCTTCCCCTCCCCCTCTTCAAATCCTTTTATTTTTTGTTGAAGGCCTTACCCTCCTCTATGAGGCTAAGGGTTTTATCCCCACTCACCCCCCGGATCAGATTCTAAACTGTTTCTGTATTTATATGATTACTAAACAGTCTAAAAACCGTCAACTTCTAAGATCTAAAAACACAAATCCGTCATTTTGACGTTCGCCATCTTAACTGAGTCTGAGAAGCTAGGGATGTTTTCTTTTACGGCCGCGCTTTGACGTTATATACTAACGCCCAGCGCTAGTCGCGTTACTGGTTACCCAGCACAAAGATTTGAAAGATGGCGGACAGGAATCCTGTACAATACATAATAATGCAGGGGTTTCAAATGCGGCTCCAGATGGCTACTTACATTCAGCGCAATGGGCAGTGGGTGAGAGAGAATGTGACTACCCTGGCGACGTTCAACCCCATTGATGGGGAGATTATGCAGGGACTGGTGAATCGGCAGCGGGAACAAGATCGCCGGGTTAGACGGCAGACCCCGATGGGCCAACGCCCCATACGCCGGAGACGGGCCCCACCGCCACCCACACAATCAGCGCCACCCACACAATCAGCGACAGATCCGCCCTTTGAGGTGGAACTTGAACCGACCCCCCTCACCAGTGACTCGGATACACCGCCCCCGGTGTACACCCCAGCCTCGCCGCCCGGGACTCCACCTAGGCAAGTGATAAGCAGGGAGGCAGAACCCAGACAGGCCATAATACGGATTGCGCCGCCCTCGCCGCTCCGACCTCAGCCAGAGCAGCAGGTACCATCCACCCCTCGACGACCCACTCACCCGCCAGCCAAAGAACCCACCTGGGGACTTAGGTGCCCCATGCGAAAAATTACCTGCCCTGTCTGCCTCCAGGAGGGCGTGAATTCCTCGGTCCTATGCATTGGGTGCGGGCAAAGACCCGCCTGCACCCAGTGTGTAGTCTTTATCGAGGCGGGCCGGCATACCCGGGGACGGTGCCCCTTGTGCAGATTCACGGCTCTGTAAAGACCTCAAAGAAAAAACCCAACGGCCCTTTTCAGGGCCACCATCTCTTTTGAAAAGACACTGAGTATGACAACCTAAGAAACATATTTTTATTTATTTTTATTATATTTATAATTTATTTTTTTTATAATTTATAATTTTTATAATTTTTAATTTTTATAATATTTTTATAATTTATATTTTTATAATATTTTTATTTTTAATATTTATTTTTATTTTTATAATTTATATTTTTAATTTTTATAATATTTTTATAATATTTATATTTTTATAATATTTTTATTTTTATAATTTATATTTTTATAATTTATATTTTTATTTTTATTATTTTTATAATTTATATTTTTATAATTTATATTTTTATTTTTATAATTTATATTTTTATAATTTATATTTTTATAATTTATATTTTTATAATTTATATTTTTATAATTTATATTTTTATATTTTTATAATTTATATTTATATTTTTATTTTATTTATTTTGAATAAAAGACCAAAACACCCAGACTACATTTTTTCATGTTTAATCACAATCAACACTTGTTTTTGATAATGATCAGCAAAATCATGAATGAATTGTTCATAATGAGGCCAATAACCTCCCGCTAAGCCACAACCAATATTCCAAGGAAACGCGATAGTCTGGTAAGGTAAAGTTCCTAACGTATGTAAACATTGTTGAAACCATAATTCTCGTTGTTCCCGATCATCCGCATACACAGGGAGACGGTGAGTGCCACGCCCATAATCCCATTGCGCAAAAAAACAAATCACATCAGGTTGATTAGCCATAATCTTTAAAGTGCCTGGAATTCCTCGATCCGCCGGTATAGCTAAATTTCTATGTCCTACCGGTCTCCGAGTCGCATACACATTAGCCCCAGGAAAATGGTCAGCAATACTTTGACTTAATCCATGAGGTTTCACTGTTAAACAATTACACTGATGTACAATCGCTTCTACCGTCACCTGAAGTAAATCGCCGTGCACATAAGTCACACTCATGATGTACTAATTTCCCACAGGAGATGTACAAATCTCACATTGACAATCTTGATACTGTTCTTCTTCTTCCGGAGTTAAAGTACAAAAGGAACATTTACATGTCAGCCAAGGTTCACGAGTTTTCCCACAGATCATATACACCATAGGATGAAACGGCATTTTTAGCCTTTTTATAATCCAGCGTTCTTTATTTAACATATTTTCTTTTCGGCAATGATAACACATACATTTCCTATAAGGTTCTAAAGTATACCCACAGACCACAATGTCATTCACAAATTCATAACGTTCGGGCATAATGTACACAAGTCACACGCACAATCTTGATAACGACCTTCTTCTTCGGGGGTCGGAGAACAATAACAACACGTACAGTCTAACCAACGTTTTTGACTATACCGACAAATAATATACACCATAGGATGAAATGATTCCGGGGTCCAACGTTGTTTCACCAATGTATTTTCTTTTTTACAATGAAAACACCAACACTGGAACCAAGGTTCTTTAGTATACGCACAGATCAATTTCCCCTTAAAAAACATATATCTTTCCGACATAAACGTATTGTCTTTTTTACAATGAAAACACCAACACTGCACCCAAGGTTTATAACTATACGCACAGATCAATCGCCCCTCTAAACACATGTACCGTTGAGCCATTATGAATTCTATAAAAATCGCTGGCACGTGCCTTGTCTAGACAAGAGGTTTAAAATTAGATGTTTGATACTAAAATTAAAATTTTATGGACTCTACAAAATCGTTTGCACGTGCCTTGTCTAGACAAGAGGTTTAAAATTAGATGTTTGATACTAAAATTAAATTGACTCTACAAAATCGTTTGCACGTGCTTTGTCTACCTAAGAGGTTTAAAATTAGATCTTTGATACTAAAATTAAATTGACTCTATAAAAATCGCGGGCACGTAGCCTGTCTAGACAGGAGGTTTAAAATTACATGTTTGATACTAAAATTAAATTTTCCAGACAGCTAGTTCTGACGCCACAATCAACCATGACGTCACCATCCTATTTAAACCGCGCCTCCCTCGATTGCGCTTCACTGGTAATCCAGCAGCATGGGAGATTGCAGAAGACCGGCTATTGTGAACCATCATTTCCCCCAGTCCGAGGACTGGGACCAGGAAATTCAAAAAGATCCCAGGCCCCCTGGACACTTAGTGTTTCAGGGGGACTCGGTTCAGTATGTCCTGTTTATGGAGCCGGAAAAGAAGAAAAAGAAGAAGAAGAAGAAAAACAGCCGGGGGAGCCGGGAGGTCGACCCTGTCCTCGCGGAAATGTGTTGGTTAATTGAGGGCCGGCGACTGCAAGAGCCGCAGTGGGTTTTTTTTTAAAGAGTTTTTTTCCCTTAAAAAAACTCAGCCCTTTTCAGGGCTACCAAATTGTATGAAAAGATCCTAAATATCACAACGTAAGAAACGTATTTTTTTTTTTTTTTTAATTGTGAACAACAATCATTTACAATGATGGAATACTATTATGGAATTAATCAGTGATACTATGGAATAATATACTTATGTCAGGTAAGTCTCTTTATTGTTATTCATACACCGACATTGACATGTCTGTCCGTGATGAGTTTTAAGTTTCCCAAAGGTGTCTTTAAACCATTGGCCTACATAATGATCGCGTTGTAAGGCAGTACCATGCCAAGGTAAAATCCAATCTCGGACTGTTTTACGCCCTCGATGCCGTTGATGTAAATAATATACGCAATATTGGCCACACACATCTGTGTTCCAATCTTGATAACAATGCGTATTATACTGCCATTGAACTCCATGGCGCTGAATAAACTTTGTAATGTCTGGATGGGTGGGGGGTAATCCGTAAGAATCAAAATATTCAATGATAGGGCTATTCAAATACACACACACCCAATGAGCTCCGGGTTGATCATGAGGGTCCGTATTAATGACCACTGCTTTTTGAGAAGGTAACATCTCAGGTAATACATCTCTAGGATACACTCCGCCAAATGAACGCCCTAAATCTCGAGATAAGACATCCCGCAATTGTTGAGTATCCATGTTAGTAATCAATAGCTACTTCTCGCTGTTTGTTAATTTCTAACAAATTGTCAAACACCGCATACACCACACAATTTAAAGTCGTGGCGAGATTCACAGCAAATTGTACTTCCACTCTCAAGTTGCCTGTTTGTATGAGATGAAATTTATCTGTCTGAGCTTCTTGATCTTTAGTGAAATCCACACACCAGAGTGTGTAGCCCTTTTTATACTCTTCCAGGGTAATGTCCGGGGCCCAATCTTGACCTAATTTTCCTAACCCTTTATACAAGGATAAATACGATCGGAGATACTGATCGTCTGTGAAATTGGGTTCTAAAGGTCGGGTTTCCATCATTTCACCATTAATACTAATTTCTAATTTCTTGACTTGCTGATTTTGGAAATGAAAAGGATTTTTAGTGCTATCTCCATTAAAAGCCGCATTATCTACAAACCCTAAGACAATCAGTTTAGGCATCTGTCCTTGAAACAAGTGATCTGTGATTTTAGATTGAGTACCAGTCGGAATGGTGAACGTTTTGACTTCCACGCGTCTTAAGGGATATTTGGCTGTCTGGGTATTCAATTGTTGATTGATGAGATTAATGATGGTAGGGGTAGGTTTTACTTTTCTCACCCATAACACCATATTCTGAATGATCACTTTGCCACTACTGCCTGCATCGATCATCATGTAAAATTGAGGTCGAGCGCGATTAAATCTCAAACGCACATCGACCCCATTCGGCAAATATTTGTCTTGCTGACACAAATCCAGGTGTAAACGATCCATCAATACAACAACTTTACTGTTATTGATTTTTTCATGACGTTTTCTTACTCCCGTATTCTTAGAATCGTCAGGGTAGACGGGGGTGGGGAGCATGGCATCAATAGTACAACGGTCAGCAACCACATCAAAAGTCTTAGCGGGTTGAGTCAGCGCTTCTAATTTGCATTCGTCCATGTGACCCGCTGTGTCTTTTTCCCACAAAGTACATGCTTTCATCTGGGTTTTCAGAGTTTTAGGACTATAAGACAGTAATTTCTCTAAGTAAGCTTTGTACGGATACGTATCCGTGCCTGGCGAAATCACTTTGCCATTCAGACTAACATCAATTTCACTGAACAGGGAATGTAAGATATTATTAATAGGTGTGGCTGTAGAATTAGCCCCTGTCAGAGCGTCTCCGTTTTCTTTGGTAAATTTACACACCATCTGGAGATACGATTGAGATAAATCTAAATATTCATCACCTTGACCTTTAATCTCAAATTCAATAGGAGCCGTATCGGAATTGAGAGTACTGGAAATGGGATAATATTCCATCCATTTTGAATCTTCTAAAGTCACATTGGTGGGAGGTACTTTAAATAGTTCTAAACTATCTGTCCCGCAAGCGCAAGATTCTCTGTGCATCATTGTGTGATGTGTGACTGATCGTGGTAAGCGGTCAAATGAATTCTGTTCTTTGGAAGGTCCCCTTTTTATACTTTTTTTTCAATCAAAAATATCTACAGAGCGTTTTTTCTTTTTTCGCTTCACGGGGGCTCTAGAACGTTTCTTACCCTGAACAGGGCCTCCTCGAGCTAAAATGCGCTGTTTTGCCATTCCCGCTGTATGCTTAGCGGCTCGTAGACCATGGGTTTTCAGAGCCTCTTTGAGAGATCGCTTATTTTCTAAAACATCTAACCCGGTCTTAGCTGCGGCGGTCAAGGCTTGTTTAGCCCCGGTTTTAAGTAAATCCGTGAAAAACCCTTTCCCTTTTTGTTTTCTTTTTTTAGCTAAGGCAGGTCTCTTACGAGCTGGGGTTTTAAGAGCGTGTCGGGCTTGTTTCTTAAGTGCGTGGGTGCCATGGGTCTTGAGAGCTTGTTTCAGAGATCGTTTATTTTCTAAGACATCTAATCCTGTGCGGACTCCGACTTTCATGCCTTGACGGGCTCCTCGTTTGGCCAGCCCTAGTAATGTACTGTCCCCTTGTCGTGACTTTAATTTTTGTTGCAGTTTAGGCATGGCCATACCGGCTGTCTCTTTCACCGCGCGTACCCCGTGGGTCTTGAGAGCCTCTGTGAGGGATCGTTTATTTTCTAAGACATCTAACCCGGTTTTAGCAGCCGCGGTTAATACACTCTTAGCCCCGGTTTTAAGTAAATCCGTGAAAAATCCTCGACCTTGTTGTCGGCCTTGTTGTACGCCATCTTGATGAAGAGCCATGGCTGTATTATAAAACCCTTCTATTAAACCAGGTATAAAGAAAGTTCCCCCTGTTTGGGTGGGGAGTTTCCCTAATAACCCCCCTACCACTTCCCCTATCACAGGTGCGGCCGTCTTAAGCACCGTTTTTAACAACCCACCCCACCCGTAACCTCTCTGGCGTACTAAACCTCGATGATACTGCATCCTGTTAAGACTGAACCCTGAGGTCAGTTAAACCCGCTTTTTATACTTTTTCCGTCCCCCTCTCTTTTTCTTTTTCCTACCACTCCCCCCTTGCACGGCTCCCGCAATAGCACTGGCAATGATAGGGAGGAGAATGGTAAAAATGCCATGCCCTTTCTGGCGCCGGAGTCCTCGATAGTACTTCATGCTTCAATAGACTTTACGAAAATGAAGTTTAAGCATGGATCTCCCATTTAAAAACCCTACAGGATCTCCTAAAGATGTCATGATGTGTATGTCAACAGTATCAAAATGTTTTTTACTCAGTTTCAAATATTCTGCTCGAATAGGTTCCCAGCGGGCTTGTTGGTTATCTTCCCGTTGCGTGTCACAAGGCACAACTCTCATTAATTTCAATTCATTAGACCCTACTATCTGAGGATCAATGATATCACAATACACATACATTGATTTCAGATTGTCATATAAATCGATATTGGCGTTAGCCAGATAATTCTCATTAATCCATTTGGTCATAGGGTCCTGGGGCAGAATGAGGCTGTCACTGGTCATGCCTAGCTTGAAGGCTAAGGTCTTAGGGAAACGAATGCAGAGAGGGGTTTCTCTTAATTTTTTCCCCTTAAATTGATACTCCACCCGATGATATTTAATACAGTACACTAATTTCATTTTACCGATATTAGCCCCTAAGGTATTCCATAATTTACTCAGGGTTCTTTCTAAGCCTTCATTGATTTCTTCAATTAAACCTAAAGAGTTGGTGTAAGACCCGGGTCTAAAATGAATGCGAATAATTGTGGAGGGGAATAAACTATCTCCACCCTCATTGTAATGTTGCCACTGTGTTAAATTCCAAGGGATAAACACTTGTGTTTGAGCAAAAGTTAATTTCCCTAAAATCTCACTGGTAAATCGACCCCATTTAAAAGTATTGGGATCTCGGATCAACGGTACATAAGGCTCTGGAATGAGCACGTCTACATAAGCTTCGGTCTGTGTAATGTTTTGTAAGGAAGTCGAGTACATCATTTCGGTTAAGGCCACTTCCCAATCTCCATCCGTTAAATCCAAGGCTTGAGGTAACAACGTTTTAAATTGAGCTCCTGTATTTTTAGGAAACGAGGCCTGAGAGCCATCGCTAATGAGAGTCATGTAAAACCCTTCACGTCCAGCCATGATTCCTTAAATGAGGAGAATAACACTAAGTCACTTCTATTTATACTTTATTAATACATACATTATAATACACAAAAGCTGAATTCCCAATGTAAACAGTACGTGACGTCACAATTAGCGGCGAGACAAGTTTTCTGACACCATGGGGCGTCGCATCACTAAGTAATCTCGACTACCCCAACAATCTGCGATACTATATCCTTTTTTCATGGCCTCTTGAAAATCACGGAGACACTGTTGATCCTTGTTAAACCATTTACTTTTCATCCAAGTCCAATCAGGTTCGTGTTGGCGTGATTTTAATCCCCAACAAGCTCTGACATTCCACCGATATTCTGTGTAATTTCCTAGTCTGGTGATATAAGGGGCTAATCCATGGGGTACGTGTAAACGCTTGTACAAGTACACAGGTTTGTCACGCGATTTTTGCTCATCATAATCCATTAAACACAGTAACTTATCTGAAAACCACACACTTTTCTTCTCTCCCTCAATTTTCCAGGCGTACTCTCTGCTAGCCATGGCGAACTGTGGGGCTGGAAGCGGGTCGCTCTTGTTTTATACCCCCCGCATGCATCTGCGGACTAGGCATGACGTAACCCACCAGAGAACTCAACGTGACCATCCAGAAATCGCGATTGGAATCCCCTAAGGCTAACATGACCACTGACGTAATGATGATGGTTAAACACATGAATAATTGCGCAAAATACACAATTTCGGCTCGAGGTACTTTTTCGCCTAAGAATTTCCATTGGGTGAGGGTAGAATGAGATTCGCTTGTGGAATCCATGAATCAAAACTAGGGGGATATCCTTTCCACCGGACTTTGACTTCTGAAATGACTTTTTTACCTACGCGCCGCTTTTTATACCCTAAGATCTCCGCCACTTCATACACATCATCTTTTTTATACACTTGTTGTAATTCTTGAGGATAAAAGGTCCCTTCTAATTCTTCCCCGTGATCATCTTGAATTCTATAGAGGTTTTGTTTAGGTACTTTTCTCGAAATGGTAAATAGTTCTGTAGTCCAATTAGGTAAATACCCCTTGTCAAAAGTGCGTTTAGCTTTACTAATGCGTACACGATCTCCTACATGTAAGGGGGGTGGTGAGACTGTGGTCTGTTGTCCGTACAACGTTTTCCATACGTGTAAGACATTCTTCTTATTCACTTGAGCTGGCGTTCTCTGAATACTGCGATGATAGGAATGATTGTAACCATAGACTAAATCAGGTAACACATCGACATACCGTCGTGTTTTATGCCGTGTTAAATATTTCCACATCCGGGCTTTCAGAGTGCGTTGAAAACGTTCTACAATACTCGCTTTGATGTCTGTATTACGCGTGGTGAAAAAATGAATGTTTTTAAACGCTTGACGAAATGGTTTATTGGTAAATTCTTTGCCTTGATCCGATTGAATGCGGACAGGTCGCCGTCCGTCTCGGAAAATGGTTTGTAACCCTCGTATCATTTCAGACCCTGATTTTTGTTTTAAAGGCACCACCCAGGCATATTTAGATAACACATCAATGGCACACAATAAAAACGTATAGCCATCATTGTCTTTTTTCACAGTAGACACATCCGCTAAATCCAGTTGCCATTGTTCATCTATATCAGTCACTCGAGTTTGTTGTCTCTTAAATTTCCGACGTATGGGTTTATGTAAGGTATAAGTATCTTGTTCTTTCAGCCATTGACGAATCTGAGCTAGAGTAATCTTATGTCCTAATCGCCGCACGTGACGATATAAAGCTTGTACACCTCCATACCCTGTCTTAGGATTATAATACAAGTGTTGTAAGATCTGTTGTGTAGATTTCTTTAGGTGGGTAGGGATAACCATCCCGTGATATCTCGTGAAGTCTTTTTACCTTTTTTCTTCTTGTATTTAGGGGTGGAGGCTTTTAGAGGGGTTTCATACACAGAATGATCTTTATCAAATACACCCTCATCTATCAATTTAGGAGTACTGATTTTTCCTGGTTGGTCCATGGCTTTTATAACATCGCGATTAGTGATATACCCTTTAGGAACATTGGTTTCTTTTAAGGCTTGAGTAAAGTGATGTAATCCTGTAGGCGGATCCCGATATTTCAGGGGTTTTTGTCTCTGAGATTCACTGACTAAATCTACGATATTAGAATCAGGTATTTTCTGTCCTCGATAACTGATTTCTCCTTCCCCATTCCAAGTCAACACTTTAGATTTCTTCAGGTGATTTAATAATAACCCCGCTTTCTTTTGACCCGGTTTACTGACACTATTAATAATCTGTTCTTCTAACTCAGGGGTCTCAGGCGCGGTCACGTCAGGGGGTGGGTGAGAGCGGGGTCGAGGAGGGGGTAGAGGAGGAGGAGACGTATTAGGGTGTCGAGCTTGTTGTAAATATTGGCGATAGCGGTGAAGTTCATGCCCATATAAAGCCACTTTTTCTTCCGGGGCTAAATCCTCGCGATGTTCAATGTTATCTAATTGATCCCGTAACCCTAGAGTGGTTTGAAATTCAGGAGGTTTAGGTAATTTTCCTTTCAGTTCATTTAACATGGCTTCAGGCACTAACACCATCTTACGACTCATGATTTAAGCAGTAAGGCTCGTCGTTTTTTTACAGGTTGAGGTTGCACAATGCGTCTCAAGATGTGTTTCAGAGGACAGAGTTGACGCTTCTGATGGGAGGTGAGTGGAATCACGCCTTTTAATACATTGTACACGACCTCACAAATCTTTAAAATACAATCATTTGAACAATGTTTTAAGATCTCTCTCTTTAAGGTCATCGAATACTGAGGAGTGGCTAGCGTTTGTAAGAGACATACATGAGGTCTTAATCGAGATTCACACTTCTTGGTGTGAGCCATGGTGTTGAAATGAAGGTCTGTGGACAGGTCTCCTCCTTTTTATAGCTTTTGTTTTTTTAATCGGGCTAGAAACTGACCCCGTCCTTTGTGCACGGTTTCTTCATGATGATCACGACTACTTTTTAAATTAAATTGTAGAGGACAATACCCACATTTATATTTTTCTTTCGGTGGGGCACTGGTTAAGGGGGTAAAACGTGACAGACCCCCAAAGGCTTGACTAAAGCTAGGTAAGGCGGTATCCGGAGTTCTGGAACTGCCTATAGGACCCCGCATAGCTCGCTCCATTTTCTTTTGAGCTAATCCTTGTTTCAGATCAGTTAAGGTTTTGGTTTTCTTAGACAGTTTAGACAAGGGTATTTTGACCATCAGTTTAGGGGTTTTCTTCACGGGGGGAAATTTAGCAAAGCGTAAGAGATGGGAAGGGACAGGTTTGCTTTTAGGCCCGGGGGTCTTACGGTGAATGATCAGTTTAGGCACTTTTTTCGATTTTTTAGGGGGACTTTTCTTTTTTCTTTTCTTAGCTAGGTTTAAGAGGGATGCTGGTAACACGCGTGTTTTCCTGGGGGGTTTCCTTTTTCTTTTTTGTCTTGTTTCCCATTTGAATAAATGACGAATGATGGTGCCCCCTAAGAACCCGGCACCCCCACGTTTTAAAATAGCTTGTTTACGCTGTTCCTCATCCGCATGCTTATCGGCAATGATAGCTAAATCCTGCCGATGTCCTTGGATAAATTTCTGAGTGAGTTTATTGATGGGTAAGATTCCCCTTAATAAATTTTTAGCGCCCATAGCAAACCAATTCAGTAACGCTTTACGTCCTAATTCAATGAGCTGGGAGCGCTGCCCTGGATCTCGTTCATGTTGTAAACGGCGTAAGGTTTTGACTAATTTACTCTTAGGTGTGAGTCTACCCATGATGACAGGGGAGTGTCAACTGAAAGGGTATAGGGTGAGGAACTATTATTTATACTCTAGGCATGTGCACGGCTAACGTGGAAAACAGCTGACTTCTTAATCTTAATTCGTCGGGGGTCTGAGGACTTAAATCGACCAGTAAATACCCGTGAGGCTTATTGGTGGCTTCCTCATACGCCCCCCGTAAATAAGGCATTTGTAATTGTCGGCTTAAGACTTCAATCTGAGATTTATCTCTGGGATTTTTAAACAAGACCAGATAATGCGCATTTAAACTGATGGTTCTATGTTGCACAGCTCGATCAAATAGATTTTGGGTGATGTAAATGACACTGGTATTACGATGATGAGCTTTACGGGTAAACCAATCTACAATAGATTCTATGGCTTTACCCCCCATCATATCATCAAAAATGAGTAAATGCCGAGTGCTGAGATCCGCCACTAATTTCTCATCATCGGAAGGGATATTATGAATAAAGGTCACAGACTCTTTTAAAGATTCATAAGCGGGTTGCCATTCTCGATAACACCATACTATTTTTTCAGGTGGGGGTGAGATCCAGTGTGTGTTATGTACCAGTTGTTTCACAAATTCTGTTTTACCAGATTTAGAGGGACCGGCCACCACCATGGTAAATTCATGTTTCAATTGAAACGGAGCTAGTGTCTCGTACGTATACATCTTGTGAAATGAGACAACTTGGAAACTCACATACATATTTATTAACAAGAAAAAATACGAAAAGTTTCTAATACACTTTGTCTACAAATAGGACATTGTTCCAGTCCTGCTGCACACATAGCACAAGCACATAAATGTCCACACGGTAAAAAAGCAATTCTTAATTCTCGTTCTAAACAGATATGACATTTCTGAGTACACTGAGGATTGCCATTGGCATTGAGGGTTAAATCACCCCAGTCTCGATCAGTGTCTTTGACTCTAGCATACGCGTTAAACACTTGTCGCACCCATTTGATACTTTTATTACTCAGCAGGTAGGCACAGTGGGGACTCCAATACGCATGTTCTATCCAGGGATTGTCTTGAGGTTCCCAGTGATTAAGACCTACGCCACAATGAAAACAGCGCACCACATCCCCGAAGTCACGGTAATAGAATCCCGCTTCAGCAATAGTAGGTAACAACTGTTTTAAATGATCAGGGGCTTCTTTAAAGGACTGGTCTCGGTCCAGGACTCGAGCATAAGTGGTCACTATAGGATAGCGTAGTGATCCGCATTTCGTCATGGTGAGCGACTAAGGTTATGATTCTGATCCTTGTTTTTAATACCCATAGGGGAGAGTGTCATAATGACGTATACGTTGACGTTTATCATAGACCATTCGGTATTTTTTCACTAAGGGGAGAGTTCGCACCTGATGTTGACGTGTTCTTTGAATAAAGTGTGGGTAATACACTTGGACTTCCTCTTCCTGTCCTTTTAACATTTTTTCTAAAGTAGCCAGAGATACAATCTGAGAGGCTCGGTAATTCAGAGTCAATCCTTTGACTTTACACATGGATTGTCCCCCTTGGGTCTCGTAAGCATAATTTTTAGGCCCTCCCGACATGTATTTCACAATGCGGTCCCCATTTAATTCATCGGTCCACCCCCCTAAACTATTGAGGATAGTAGGATTAAATTGTCTCTCGTCGTGTTGATAAATGATACTGTCTGTATCAAAGTACAGGACACGATTTCCCAAGGGATATAAAGTCTCGTACAGATGTAAACGGGCATGAGCCGTGGTAAAACAAGCTAAGACCACGTTACCAAAAGGACAGTCTTCCAGAAATTCTTCTTTTTCTTGAAAATTAATTAACATCATATCTGTGTCAGGATGATCTCGATTTTCTAACAGCTCGACTCCTTTAATGTCTAACGTGGCATCTCGTAATTTTTCCTGTAATTCTTCTTCTTCGGTGAGATACTGCGTTTTGGTTAACTGTAAGCGTTGAGCAAATTTTCCCCATAGACAATTCAAAAAGAGTTTAGCAATAGTACGGCGAATGGGATTTTTCTCAATATCAGGTCGACTCATTACAATCCCTTCCCGGCGCCGGATCTCATCCATGTAATCTTGTTTTTGTTGGTCGGTTTGACAATCCTTAGGAAATCCTGACGCTTCTTGTTTAATTTTCAAAAAGGTATCAATATACGATTGAAACAAGGTCTGACTACTCTGGGGAAAATGCCACACTTCATAAATGCGATCGAGGCGATAGCCGAGCTCTAGAGCTTTGTGTAATTCTAGGGTCACCCAGGTACCTGTTAAACTGCGTTGTGCGTCATGGTGAGTGCAGCGATCGTCAGGTCCTAAGTCGCCATGTTCGGCACAGGTTCGACATAAGGGAAACAGTAATTTTCCTCCCGTCTTATAAGGTAACACAGGGTGATACAGACCTCGAGGGGGTAAAACACGACAATGAATGAGGCCAAAGTACTCTCTCACATCGGCGAAATGACTAGTAATCACTTGGGGGTGGCCAATAGGAAACGGTTTGTATTTCAGTACGTAAGGATACAGGGAACACACATCCACATATCGCATATCCCCCTCCTCGCAATACAAGCGCGTGGCATTCGTTCGTCCCCCGTATAAAGCATCTCGTGGATTTAAGGGGTCCTGAATATCTAAGGTGTGTAAATAGTCTTGTATAGAAGGATTCTGTTGCACTTGATGATCAAACTCGTGTTCCCAGATGCTGATCACTGTATAGCCTTGACCCTCTAAGTCACTGGCTCGTTTTAAAGTCTGTTCGTATAGGTCTTGATAGGTGTATTGAACTCGATGAGGGTGCGTTTCCGTGACTAAATTCGGATAACAATGAGGGCAACCATGCCAGTAACAGCCATAAAATTCGTACACAATACGAGATTCCTCGTCGTACCCGTCTACGGTATAAGACCCTAAAGTGACTTCACCCCCGTTTTTGGCATGGCGTATGTTATGATGTTGATGTTCTAACCAGGCTAGCCATCGACAGGCTTTGGCTGAGTAACGACGGGCGGGGGCATACCCTAGATTAGGAATGATAGCAATGGTTTGTGGGGGCATGAATCCTCGTCGATAAGCTAGATTGGCTGTGCTAGCAAACGTAATGGATTCCTGAAACGGGTCGACTGAGACCAGAGCAAAGAGAGTCGATTTAAATTGTGCACAACACCGCCTTAAAATGTCCACGTCTGAGATACAATAAGCGAGAAATTCTTTCTGAAAATCAAACACTTTGTCTTGTTGTTGATGGTACCAGGTATAGAAAGCGTCACGATTGGTGGTGGACATATCGTCAGGGTTATAGTACTGCGCAGGTGGATAAGGCCCTATATAGTTCTGGTTTTGTTCCGTATTAAAAAAGTGAGGAAAATAACCTTTCTTTAATTCTGTTAAACCGAAAGCAGCAGGCATCTTAGCCAGGGCAAAGGGAAGAAAATTGTAGGAATCAATAAATTTCACCCCCAATACTTCCATGTATAAGAGTTTACTCCCGTTGAGAATGACTGTGGGTTTGATACAAGCTGTGTGCACCAGATAATTTAAAATGAACTGACCATCGTATCCTTTGAAATTGTGCGCAATGACAATAGCTTCCTCGTGTTTGATTTTCACTGTCCCTTTTTCATTCGTCTGGGTTTGTAATAACCATTCCATAAACTGTTTTAAAGTGTCTGGTCCTTGAAAAATGAAACGGCGTTGCGCTCCAAACCCTTGACAGTATGGACACGGGATATGAATATCTAAAGTGTCACAATGTTGACACACGCGTTCGGCCACACAGAGGTTAGGGGTATGAATGCCATGTTCCTGGGTACATTCGAAATCGTAATAAATATACAGTTTTATATCCTGGCGGGATTTAGGTCTGGGTTTCTTTTGTACAAAGCAATGATGTGGCGTGTGAACGAGTGCCTTACAGATGTTGCAGCGTATTTGACCTCCACAGGCGTGTCCTTTTAATAATTGCTTGGACATCCATTTCTGGCACTGGTGACATCGGCCCATTAAACTGCACATTGTGGTAGTGGTCTGGGGACTGTAGGGTTTTAAATGCGTCTGGTAACACGTCGCATTTCTGAACATGCCATGGCAATGAGGGCATTCGGTATAAGTACCGTCTGAGACACAGGGGGTCTCTGCTAAACAAAACGAACATCGATAAGGACAGACCGTACGATGCGCTTGGATGTGACTATAGCCCACATCACAGTCATCACAGTAATATGGATTGTCTGTGACTCCCGGCATGGATAAAATGGCATCGTAATGACCATTATCTAATAAAACGTTTAAACATGAACCGTTTCCCCGTCCTTTGTACAGAGGCTCTAATCGTAGTCGCTGGGTATTGACTTTGAATTGAAATATTTTCAATCGATATTCAGGGCTCAAGACGTGTTGTAATTTGTCCCACTCGTGAGGCCCACAAGACTGGTGAATATCACACCTTGCATGTTGCATGAGAGACAGGGCTTGATGTTTTTGATCGAGCGAATCGTGATCTCCTTTTCTCATTCTTAACCATTTTTTCTCCCATTCGAGGTCTGGAGATTTTTGACTGTAGCAACGCGCCACGACAATGGCTCGAGGGAGACAGAGGGAATCCTGGGGGTTGTGAATGCGCACGATCGCTCTCTTAGAGGTCTTGAATTTCTCCTTATCGAGGTAAAGATGTTTTGTCTTTTGACCACCACTCCCTTGAGGATATTTCACATGGAAAAAATCCAACTGAATTGACCCGTCCGTGATGATAAATTCTTTCTTGGATTGTTGTACGCTCTCGATTTTATTTAAAATTTTGTCCTCGTTGAGGTTTTTAGATTGAGTAAATTCTACCCAAATGTCAGAATCTAAAGAGGGGTGACGAATGTTGAGTCGTACATAATCATTGGGGTTACATTGCATTTTTTCTTTGACCTTTTTTAACATATCTCGAAATAAACGATGAATGAAATGGGTATTTTCTTTCTGGGGGAGAGGTTTAAAGCCCACATTGTAGACATTCTGTTGCACTTTGAATTTCCGTGATTGTCGAGAGCGATTTAATTGAACATGATAATACTCGGAAATGACTTTTTTCGGTCTACCTTGGCCCTGTTGTATTAATCGCTGCGCATTGTCTCGGCGGAGTTGTAATTCCCGTCCTCGTTGTAAATACAGTTGATGATTTAAATAGTTTAAGCGTTGTTCTATATATTTTTGTAAATCCATTCTTGGCTAAGACCTGGGACTAACTAATGACTATCTGAGAGGTGTTTAGATTTTATACTCATTGTGACGTCATGACCATTGTGATGTAAAAACATAACATCATTTTTTTTTTTTTCATCATTTTTATCTAAAGAACATTTTTCAAATACAAGTTAAAAGAACAATGTAAACAAACATTTTTTCATTGTTAAAGGCATAATGTCCATACATTAGTCCAACAAATATGAGTTTTTAAAACAGGGTCCAACACCTTTTCTACTTCCCGAATCCTACGCTGAAACCGACAACGATCTGCAGCGACACTCATCCAAGGACTTTTCCGATCTTCGTCAGGTAAGTGATACACTTTGTTTTGATTTAAATTAAAAGTCACATATCGTCTATCGTGATGAATGTTTCTGTGGGGCTTTTGATGAATTGATTCGAAGGGTAAGCCTGCGTCTCCATAGGTTCTGATGATTGTTTGTTTCGGACGTTTATTATCTGGTACATGAGAGTCAGATATTCCACCACCAGATTCTCGATGTCTCCTGCTTGGTGGGGTTTGGTTCTTTTCATCTCTTCCGCCATGATTTCCATAAGTATAAATCCTGTCCATGAGACTTGATGTGCTATTAAATATCCACAGAATTCTTCAAAGTCCTGTACACTCATCCACAATAAATGGTCTTTTACGAAATATTCTAACACGCGATATATTACATCCTTTCTGGCGTCCTCAATATACTTTAAGGCCTGCTCACGAATTCGATCGCTGTGGTTACTTTCAGCCATAATCATGAAATAATGAAAAAAGTTTAGAGGTCCGTCCTTTATAAATAACACCGACGTTCCAGATACGTTGAATGTGTGACGTAGGTTCACGCATGCGCAGTTTCATTTTCCCTGAAACAATCCTGGTGGTATTTTCATAAAGTTTCTGAGGAAAATTTCCGTAGGGTCAGCATTGGGCTCCTTAGCTTGTTCTGATGACTTTTTGTCGAATAATTCCTTGTACATGGCGGTTAAATATTTCACCCGATGATTCTCAATGTCTCCAGTTTGCTGGGGTTTGGTTCGTTTCATCTCGTCGGCTATGATTTCCATAAACATAAATCCAAACCATGAGAGTTCACGCCCCATTAAATATTGACAGAATTCTTCAAAGTCTTGTACTCTCATCCACAATACTTCGCCTTTAAAGAAACATTCCATGAAGCGATATACACCACTGTTTTTTATGTCCTCAATATACTTTAAGGCCTCCTCACGAATTGGCTCGGTATGATTACTCTCAGCCATGCTTATGAAATAATGTAAAAAGTTAAGCGGTCCGTCCTTTATAAGCCACACAGTCGTCCCAGATACGTCGGATCTGTGACGTATGTTCAGGCATGCGCAGTATCATTTCGTCTCCCATGAAATGTATTAACACTAAGGCCGTCGTGGCAGAATAATACTGCAATAAATACTGACAACAGTCTAAATACTGCTCCAAAGTTAGAGGAAATACCTTTGATCTTAATAAATCTTGTATAGGAGGTCCATCTATAATGATCTGTTGAATCCGGTCAGATACATTCCGCGGAACTTCTTTGATCTGTAAAGTATTTAATATATCGGCAAGTTTTTGGGTTACATCCTTCACCTGTAAAGAGTCTAATTGATCAGTAAGCTGCTCCATGACTTTATTTATGACGAATCATATCCATGAATCCTCTTTGTAAATTGTCTATCATAATCACATTTATATTTTCCGTTTGTTCTGGTTGAATTTTCTTCAGTTCCTCCCCATATAAGTATATCATAATAAGACGTCCTGGGTTGGTGTTAATCGCTAACGAAAGAGCAATTCTATGAAACGTCTCAATATTTCCAATTTCATGTATCACTGATTGCACATAAGTTTTAGCAGTTTTAAACCAGTCTGAATTTTCAACACGTTGTACAAAATCTCTAATATAATGAACACCGTCTATCTTAACCGATCCACCCATACTGACTGAGGGACTGATTATGCGATGAGTCAGGTATTTTGAACACGTAGTGTCTAGACAGACGTAAGAACTACGCGTGACGTTTCGTTCTATTATGACGTCAGTCGATCGATACTGATTGGAAACAGCTTCAAGCCTTTACCGTAAACCCTCGTATAAAACCCCTATAGAATAAGACCGTGCACTTAACCCCGTTAGGACAGTGCCGTGGACCAATGCCGTTGACCAGTGCACTTGACCCCCCTATCTAGAACTGCACTCTGTTGACCCCCCTATCTAGACCTGCACTCCGTTGACCCCCCTATCTAGAACCCAAAAGTGCACTCAGTTGACCCCCCCATATAGACGCCTTATACTACTGACGGAATTGGGAAGGGTGTAGTCCTACCATTTGACCTGATCTTTCCTTAATCTGATTCTTGCAGTATGGAATCCTGCGAAATCCTTTGGCTTCCGGGGGTTCAACCTCCTCCACCCCCCCCCCACCCCCTCCGTATAATCATTCTCAAGAACACTCAAAGAATGATTTCCAAATTTTCCAAGGATTTAATTATTTAATGTATCTCTGTGTCCACCACTGCATATCGTAGAAGGTTCAATCAAATATTATAACTCAGTATTTACAAATTATTGCATTATCATCTTTTCCCGTTAATTGTTTAGTAAGCAGTGTATATTTGTTGCCATACACAGAACAACAGCACAAAATCCAAGATTGTCGTCAAGAACCCCAAAATGGAGGCCATTTGGATTCCAAAACATACACTATCCTCTCCTAAATATCTTACGTAATGTATCTGGTTTTTCGACCTTTATTAACGTCTTTCTGAACCACTCATTTTCTGATTTTAGTAACATATTACTGCAATTTCTGTATAGATAGTTCTAAGTATAGAAAATCTGTAGTACAGAAATTAAATATTGAGAAAAAAATATCAAAATTCACCAGCAACGTTTAACGCTTTTACAATAGGACACTTCTGATTACACGATATCAACAGACATCTTCCAAGGGTATCATTTTCTCTTTGACCAGTGGCGGTAGCTTAGTGGTTAGAGCGTTCGCTTCGTAATTGGGAGGTCATGAGTTCGAGCCCCGCTCGTGCCATGGCCACGTCAAACCTAAGACGTAAATATACATGTAGGTAGTGATTACTCCTTCACCAAACCCTCGGTAATTTGATGAGATAATCACGGGTCTTTCGGATATGACCTTAAAAACGAAGGTCCTGTTTCACGGTAGGCGTTGGCACGTTAAAGAACCCTAACTGCTACCGTCATGAGCGCTAAGCATAGGTGTAAATTTGTGGTACTTCACCTACAACTGGTGACGCCCCAATATGAGTGAAAAATTCTAACGGGATGTAAAACAAACAAATAATCAGTCAATCAATCTCTTTACTTTTGCTATCTCCATAAAGTTATGACTAGATGGTACCCGTGAAAAGCAGGTTACCCACGAGTTATTTGCTCTCCATACATTGTCTGGTTCCCTTCCTACAATGCCGTTCGCTCACTCTTCGAGCAGAATTGTGGTAAGGAGACAGATATATTGAGCGTTGAAATGATCAATGTTTTCAGGTAAAGACTGGGGCTGTGACGAAAGCGGATGTGATTATGGCCACGGTGCGCAGGAGCAGTTTTACGGATGTGCAGATATTGCGATTCTTAGAAGCTGCGAACACTTCATTTGACCAGAGACATTCATTCTTGTCTAATTGTAATTTTCATCATTAACTATTTCTGTACGGGAACATATCTTTATATTCAGCTTTATAATGTTTTTTTTTTCCAGAGGTATAGGCTCTCATTAAATTTCTACACATAATTAATAGTCAAACGCTCCAATGCAGTTCCGGTTTTCTACCAAGTCTATTGGGTAGATGTTTTATAGCAAGATTTTCATTGAAGTTGGGATATTCATTGAAAAATACACGAAAAGCATCCGGGAACTGTATAAGAGCGAGGGTGTTATTTTTATTTACCTCAACGCACACTGAAGTAATAGTCCAGCCTCGGACGCCTTCAGAAGCTGGTTTTCAGTATGCAGAGATATTATGTTATTTCCAGATCATAAAAGTGTCCATTTCATTTTACATATAATCTGAAATCTTGTCAATTGTTTTGATGATTTGTAATCAATAAATCTATTTGAATCTTTATTCTATATAAGGCTTATTACAACTGTATTTTAAACGAACTTGGCATTAATTCCACATTTGGTGATGATGCATATACTTCCGTATCCTTTTCAAAAGATGAAATTCTTCAAAATCATCATTCAGTTTTCAACACCTTTAATATCTCTGTAAATGGGACTAATGTATATGAGTTACCTACACTGGATTCCTAAACTCTACAAAAAGTCAAATGTGGATTCTAAAAACTCTCAAGAACTTTTAGTAAATTTTAAATAATAAAAAGTAACAACATCAAAGCGCATGACTTTTCAACACTTTATATGACCTTTCCTCATGATGAATTATGGACCAGACTTTATTACTTCAAAGATAGTTTTTTCTTCAATAAAAAATGGAAAAAGGAAATATTCATATCTAGTGATCAGTCATTCAAAAATTATTTTCTTAACACCACTCTGATTCTACAAGCATTATTGAAATGTCATTGGAATTCCTTATTGACAATATCTTCGTCGTATTCGTTGATTAGATCGCCCAACAGTGAGGGGCGTCCGTGTCCGAGTGGTTAGAGCGGCGGACTCAAAATTACAAAGCCTCTCACCTCTGTCGGCGCGTGTTCGAATCTCGGCCGCGGCGTTATGTGAGAAAGTTTGCCAGTTTACTTGCGGAAGGTCGGTGGTCTCTTCCCAGGTACATTGTATCTGGGTTTTCTCCTCCAACAAAAGCTGGACGCCACCAGATAACTGAAAAATTGTTGAGTGTGTTGGAAAGCAATAAATAGTCAATCAATCAATCCCAACAGTCTGTTCGAAATCCTATGGGCACGAATTGTACTCCTTCATTAACTGACGTGTTTTTATATTCTTACGAGGCAGTATTTAGAAACTTCTGCTTGGGCAGAAAAGGCTCTAGCTTTGGACTTCAGCTCGACATTTAGATATATCGACGACGTTTTGTCTATTAACAAGAACATTTTTCATTCGTATGATAATTCGTCATATCCCATTGAACTCGAAATAAATGACACCACAGATTCTTTCACATCTGCTTCATACTTAGTAATTTTATTGAGCATGGATGTTAAGAGCAAACTAACAACTCAACTTTATAACAAACTCATATAATGGCTTCAGCTTCTCCATCGTCAACTTCCAATATTTGTGTAGCAATATTCCATAATCATTTGCATATTGGTGTTAATGTTTCTCAACTGATTCGCTACGCAAAATCTTGTTCTGCGTATGGCCAGGTTTTAAATCGACGCGGACTACTGACGAATAAGATGATGTTACAGAGGTTTGAACGTCTATAGTCAGTATTTATGTTATATATGTTTATATCTCCCAACTGATTTGATACGCAAGAGCTTGTTTTGCATAGGATCAGTTTTTTAAATCGAGGCAGGCTACTGACAAAGAAGTTGATGTTTCAGGGCTTAGTACAGTCTCATATAAAGTCAGCATTTCCCAAATATTTATGGTCGTTATAACATTCCATTAGGTCAAATGCTGTCTGACATGTTCCATACCAATTGTTAGGCCGCTCTTGGCACATTGATTCCGACTGTGGATTGCTCCGTTTATCTGATTAAGATATAGGGCTCACGGTGGATGGGACCGGTCGACAGGGGGTGCTTACTCTTCCTAGGCACATGATCCCACCTCTAGTATGTCCAGGGGTCGGTGTTTGCCCTTTAATTTTGCATTCTTCGTAGGATTGACTGCTGTCCGTTATCTTCTCTTTGTCACATAGCTACATGTATAACCAACGGAATGTTATATCCAATAAGTTCATAGCATGTTTTAAAACTACAGGGAATGGAAATCACTTACTGTAAGTGCAAATTCATTTTAAGCGTGTTCGTTGATGCCATGTTTTACTGTGCATAATTTACAACTTAAAATGATCACTTCCTGATTCCCCACGTTCAGAACCTTGTGCACAATATCCCACGCTTTGTAAAGCATAAATCTCTGGATAGAACAGATACACAGTACAAACGAATACCACTATATTATGTGATATTTATTTATACTAACAGAATCCCACATATACTGTCGTATCCATTGATTTGTACATGCTCCGCAAAGCTTGCGATATATCTTGTATTTTGATGTTTGTTTTACGTCCCGTCGAGAATTTTTCACTCATATTGAGACGTCACCAGCTGTTCCACAATTTAGACCTATGCTTAGCGCTCAGGGCCGTAGCAGTGAGGGTTCTTTAACGTGCCAACGCCTACCGTGACACGGGACCTCCGTTTTTAAGGTCATATCCGAAAGACCCGTGATTCTCACTTCTAAATGCCGAGCGTTTGGCGAAGGAGCAATTACTACCTATTTTTCGTCTTAAGTTTGACTCGGCCATGGCACGAGCGGGGCTCGAACTCACGACCTCCCGGTCACGAAGCGAACGCTCTAACCACTGAGCTACCGCGACCGGTATCTCTTGTATTTTGAAAGTACTAGGAGAATGGAGAATGTGGTATTAATTTACTATTAAGTCTCTGACAGTCTCTTTTAATTTCATTCAACATCTCGAGTATTTTATTCTACTGATCTGATATTGCACGAGACTTCGTGTTTTCTTCCTCCTTGTTTGTCCTGGAAGGTTTGCCATTGTGAACCTATCTGTGACCAATGACCAGAAGCCTTGGAAGGATTAACAATTACCATGAATAATAAAAACAAACATGAAATAAAATTTTACCCGATTTTTTTTTTTATTTCTTTTTATAAAACAAAGACGTGAAAATGTCAATCTTGCAATAAAAAGTTAAAGTGTCAGTTTTTATTGTGCAAAATTTCATTGTGAAGACTGTAGAGAGGTAAAACACAAATTTTCAACCAAAGAAAATATTTTTTAATACAAAAAATATCAGATCATAAAACTACAGCATGAAATGCATACTACCTGGAATGTTCTCTACAAAGCAATACATATACATATGTCCACATTTAAGGAGATTCACGATCTCACAAAATTAATCTAAAACATCTAAATCATGATGGAGTCTTTACGAGAGGCCTGTTTCTCTAGGGGTTTCTTTCTACAGTTTTTTGTTTGAAATTTTCCTTTCTAAAACAGGCTGGACATTTTGTGGTTCGCAAGCCCAAACTTTTCATAGGGATCCATCTCAACCTGTAATAAAGGAAGACGCTGAGGACATGGAGATAAAATTTCAGCTCAACTTGGACATCAATTGGTGAATGTAAACATATATTCCTTTCAGAGCATTATAGGAGTATTTGAAGTCTGTGATTCACTCTTTGAATTTAAACATTGGATATCCATCATGTTCAGTGTTCTGTATTTAAAAACAAAACAAAACAAAAACAAAAAAAAAGGGAAAAAGATGTCTTTGTAAAACATGATGCCTCTAAGCATGGCAAATTTGACCCTCACCCGTAGTGATCACATTATGTTGACCTTGACCTTTCAATGTAAACTTACTATCAGTACAAGTTTAAATGCTGACAAAGAGACTGAAACATCAAGATCATCCCCACCCCCAATAAAAATAAACTTGCTAAATCATCTTCAATACGGCAATAATTGTCATTAAATCCTACAACTCTAATCATATTCAATAATAAGCAAGATTTCAGTCAGATTTTTCATTGGGCCATTACACTGAAACTTTAGGTTAAAATGAGCATATAGCTCAGGTGATCTAAGAAGATTTTTCTCTTTACCTCCTCAATGAAACTGCTACACTCTTTTGGTTTGTCAAAGACCCGGGTGTCTTTGATGCCAAGTTCAACTCCTGTGTATCCAACAACAGCCATGAATCCAACACCTTATAAAAGAGAACAAATTCCGCAAAGCTAGCAAATCAGACATATTAAATTAGCATGTCCAACATTACAGTAGATTTTATAATCGTAAGATTGATCAAAGTGCAGTTTAATGTTTCTCTTCTCCCAGCAACTTCTCTCTTTAACACAACACAGTGACCATATAAAGTTAAATATATTGTATGTCCATTACAGAATTCCCGTGTTCTTTAATAATTTTTCTTCCATCCTTATCCTTGATCTCTACTTCCTCCCCACTTTTACCACCTGCTTGTACCTCTAATTTCTCCCCACTTTTACCACCTGTTTGTACCCGTACTTTCTCCCCACTTTTACCACCTGCTTGTACCCTACTTTCTCCCAATTTTTACATCCTGTTTGTACCTCTACTTGATCCAGTCACAGTGTCACCAATTGGGATACAGAGTTCATTGGTAACTGTGAAATATGCAGTTCCCATAGCTTTTGCATTTTTGAAAGAGTGTTCATACATAGTGACGTCTAGGCTATCGTCTGCAGTGCCCATGTGCGTGTCCGACAGCTTTTTGCTTCCCGCTAAAAAGGCAAAAACTTTTTCTGTGTATCATTTTAGAAATTTTTTTAAATATTAATTGCAGCTATTAATAAACTTACGACGAATTGCAATTAAAAAAATTCATCTGTTTGTCATTTCTTCTATCCGAAAATTATTTCAGTTGCCCTTACAAAGCGAGATGAGAAAAGAAAATGGTCTTAAATAGTCTGGTCTATAAATTGGACTTCATCTATCAATTATTCTGTTGTGCTAAAAAAAAAAAAAACCCACAAGTTTATGCTTTTCATAGTATTCTAGAAAAAAACCTACCTGGTACACAGGCCTCCTTAAATTCGGCTCTCAGTCGTGTGGTGTTACAGCGTCCATTTACTACGACGTACTGAACTCTCTAGAACAAAAAAAAAAATCATCAGCTCAACTGTAATCAGTGTTTTATGTATTGTTAGTGAAAATGAAACCTCAGCTGAGTATGTTTACTACTGCTTCACATAAATAAATAGATGTGAAAAATAAAGAACTTACTTCTTCATAGTTCAGCACAACTTGTCCTTTGTATGGTTTACCATTCAAATATATCTCAAAAAAGGAAGCAATTTTTGTGTTTTTGGCGTCATAGAAAATCTTCTCACTTCCCTAGAGTAAATAAAAACTAAACCACATGTATAAAAATGGATTAGTGGGATGTAGCGGGATCTTTAACGATGTAGTGTGGCAAGAAGGACTATAAGCTGTAGATAGATATGTACGAACAGAAATCGGTAGACATACAAACTGAGAGCCCTGACAGCATGGCTATGTTGGGCAAACGTATTGATTGGATGTTGATAGATAGTTACATGTAGCATTGGGCACACAATGCTAGCGAGCCAATAACGTAATGTCGTCACTTTACTAGTGGTAGGTGTACACACAATGTCCAGCATTGGTTACACATTGTGCGTCACAAGACTCCTGCAATGTAACTGATTGATTGTTTTAAGCCTCACTCAACAATTTTTCAGTTATCTTGTGGCGTCCAGTTTTTATTCGTGGAGGAGAGAACTCAGATACAATGCACCCGGCAAGATTGATTGATTGATTGATTATTTATTGCTTTCCGCCTCACTCAACAATTTTTCAGTTATCTGGTGGCGTCCAGTTTTTATTCGTGGAGGAGAGAACCCAGATACAATGTATCCGGGAAGAGACCACCGACCTTCCGAAAGTAAACTGGTAAACTTTCTCACATATATCGGCGCGAGCGAGATTCGAATCCGCGCCGACTAGAGGTGAGAGAGCTTGTGATTTTGAGCGCGATGCTTTAACCACTCTGCCCCCTTCTCCGCAATATATATGTGTGTGTGTGTGTGTGTGTGTGTGTGTGTGTGTGTGTGTGTGTGTGTGTGTGATTAATTGAGGAATATGTCAGAGAGTTTGAAGAAAAACCGTTTATAAATCAAATTACAACTATTGTATATAAATGAATTTTATAAATATAATTCTTTAATATGTCTGAATTTGAAACATTTACAATCTTGTCTACATCAGTATTAAAACTACATATTATTAAAAACATAGCTATTAAAGATACACACAATTATCCAACACTGACCCAAAAACTCAAACTGTATTACTCCAAAAGATAACAAGGGAATTCAGTTTTAAAAACGTAGCTCTCGTCAGCTGTTGATATCGTGATATTTACTTTTAGATCCGCTCCTTCATTTCTCAACCCATGAATGGATCAAAATGCAAAGGCAACGGGATAAAATGGGTGGGATATTATATATACTGAGGTGTGCAGCTGACAAAATGTATAGCTACTTGTACACCCCAAATAAATATGGTGAGTGGTGACACTTCAAACATATTCCGGAAACGTTAAAAACAAAAGGTTAATATCGAGAACTGTTTACTTACCGCCTCCAGTCCTCCTCTTCCATTTTTGTTGGTACCAACCATAAATCCCATGGTCCCGCTCCATTGTTTGCGGGTACAGCATCCCCAAGTTACGTGACAGAGCAGTGGTACAGCGAGGATAGACAGTAAATGCATGTTTCCACACCGGCAATTCCTCTAAAAATGAACTGATAACAAAAATATTTCCGGGTGTTTTATAAGAGTCACATGGCAGGTATCTCGTGATATATTACAGGGTGTTGCAAAATTTAGAATAGGTACAGATCAAGTAACTTCCTTCTTATGAATCGTTAGAAGAGGCCCGTGTGTCCTGTAACACTCACCGGAGTATCCGTACTAATAATATGCCGTTATATTAATTACCTCGACTTTTCAGGCATTTACAAAAGGGTGGGACATGATTATATATCCAGGGTTATATATCCATATTGTCTGTTTTCAAAATGCGTTATCAAAGGGGATCGCTCCCGTAAAAAAAAGATTGAACACAGATATATATTTTGAAATATAAATGTTGTTTACATTTTGAAGTTGAGCAAACCCTTGTTGTGCAATGTGTCACGTATATAGATATGAACAGTAACAAAAAGCTTATTCGCCTCTTCTGAAAGATTTATCACCCTCCAATAACAAATGAACATAAGTAAGACGATTGAAATTCGTATGTTTTTCACAATTGATAAAATTATTCATCATGTGAAACATTGCAACTATGTATTTATTATTATAAAAAAACAACAACAAAAAAAAAACAACAAAAAAAAACAAAACAAAAAAAATAGATAGGAGTCCTTTTAAAGACAACATTCAAAGTTTGGACTAGTAATAATATAGCATAAAAGCCATACTTCAACATATAGGCCTATTATACGAGAAAATTACGAGATATATTTATCTCGAAATTACATTTTATCTCGAAATTTCGAGAAAATTACCTCGTGATTACGAATTTGTCAGGTGATATCTTTCTAATTAAAGCTCTTCTCTTCTCTTTCCGTCCTTGTTGTTTAAACGCTCTTTTAATTAAATAGTTCAAAAAAAAAAAATCACTTTGCAATCGAAGCATGCCAAGTAGATCATTAGAATAGTTAAAAACTTAACATACAGAGTGAAAGTTTATTCATGTAGGAAAGAAAACGGGGATTTATTTTTGTGAGCTTCTGCATCACAAATTGATTAACGTTTACAAATTCTACGATAATATGAACTAATTGATAGTTAAACTATCATAAAGCTTAGAGTGACTGTGTAGCAAAGTTCAAGATTCTTGTAATTTCGGCGATGAGTGCACACTATGACGGCACCTGTTGTCCTTGGCGACGATATTCACAAGTACGTACTATAACATAGTTTTAGTCAGTCTAATTTAAATAATGTTTTATTATGTTGAAAACATAATTGGATTGGACAGTAGGCAGAATATAAGCCCTTTTATTTTAGTCAATCTAGCCATATTTGGACAAGACATCAAACAAATTGTAACATAAATTCTTGCAAGAAAACATACCTGCTATAAACTCGGACTTTTGTATTTCAGTTGGAAAATTTTTATGATATATAATTCAAAATATAAGTAAATATCCACACATGTAATACTATGATAAAGAACGCCGAAAATAACCCAACCAGTTTCACTACAGGCCGCGCAAGAGCGCGGTCTGTTCTGATATGAATTTTTAAAATGCACCTTTCTGCGGAATTAAAGAGGCATTACAGCTCATTTTGCATATCTTAATCGAGTGTTTTTCAAAACACGTATCGATAAAATAATAAAAATCATAACAATACTGACAATTTTGAACATTATGAATGCATTAATTTGCTCTCAACTGCGCTTTAAAGATCATCCGGAATTCAATGGTTTCTTCATTCTGACTCGGACATTTTACATTACGTGATTCAGCATCACACGTATTGTATAAAAATTTATTTAAATACCCCTTAAAGAGGACGCTTCTCAAGTATGGGATTATTTCCTGCTTCTTATAATTAAGTAATTATAAATCATTGTTATAACAGAAAACCTTTCATGTATCTATAACCAAGTAATGTTTTTTTTAAAGCACGCCACGTGGTTTGATAAATATAGCACTTACGTTTACAGCCCTGCTTGTGTGTCTTATAGCAAGAGGGTCATAGTGATATCCCTACGTATATTCTAGTTTGCGTTTGTGTTGTATCTCATTCTATTTTAACACTTATCTCGCATAGTCTGTCAAAATTCTGAGTTTTGCCATTGTACGCGTCCTCTCACTGGATTGTTTACCCTCCATGCGCATGCGTCCGAAGACCGAAAGAGGAAGTCTCAATGTTGTTAAAAAGGGCCTTCAAAAACTATTAGTTTTTGCATTTAAATAAGAATTTTCAATTTTAGAATGTGTTATTTTTGCAAAGTTTATACATTCAACTATGCAGGAAGATTAGAGAAAGCTCTAGAAAAATTGTCATTTTACGATTTTTTAGAAAAATGAGCTGTAGTGTCTCTTTAACGTTCGATGTATTTTTCATGATTTTCCCCCAAATTAATGTAATATAACTATTTAATCAGGTTTTGAAGTTATTATTGATATTAGGGTTAGAGTTGTACAATCTCTAGATAAAATTTCGCGTATATAAAATTAACTTTGAAATGTAATAAATATTACAGTTGTCAACTTGTACTGCGTTTGTTTCGGGTTAAATTCATTTCATTTATATGAAATGTAGAAGGGTGTGCAGTGTTTTGTAAATTCAAGACTATTTTTGCGGATTCACACAATAAGGATAATCCAAGTGGTCATGGGGTGATAAGAGGAGTGGAGTCCAGACATGTGCATGAAAACTCCTATTAAAGTCGTTACTCTTCTCCGTGTTTCTACGGACGAATTTTGCTTACTATAGCAATATATATATATATATATATATATATATATATATATATATGTGTGTGTGTGTGTGTGTGTGTGTGTGTGTGTGTGTGTGTAAGTATGTATATAATATGTAAAAAAAATTTTAATGATTGCGTACAAAAATTACTGTAATGTAAGTATTTGAATGGGGATTGAAGTTGAAGTCATTGTTAATTTTGGAGTTTTATTTGTGTAATCTATAGAGACATAAATCAAAGGTAGCAGGGGACAGTTTGGCACTATAGACCCGCTCAGTTTTCTTTTTAAAAAATGGAAATACCCCATCTTTGAAGTGATATTACATATGTAAAAATGTGTAAAATAATAGTAAGATACATGTCAAGTGTAGGTAAGTGCTTATTGCTTATAAGCAACATACAGGTGTCACCATGATTCCTAGCACTGAGATGGCTGCAAGTACGAAACTAAACCACATGGTCAGTTGCTGAAGAAATTCAGATGAAAACCTACATGGTCCGGGAAATGTATTTTACAATGTTGGCTATGTACATGTAAAAATCCAAAGGAAATTCAAGGCCATACAGGTCTCTGTTCTGTCTGTTTGTCCGCAAAACCTTTAACCTTGGCCATAACTTTTGAATAAACGGTGATAGGGCTTTCAAATTTCACATAGGTATACCTTGCCACAAGACCCTTTTATGGTACCAGGATGTTTGACCTTGTAACCTTCACCTTGAAGTTTGACCTACTTTTAAAAACTTTAACCTTGGTCATATTTTTTAATGGTTAGTGATAGGGCTCTCATATTTCACATATGTATTGCTTGTGATAAGACCTTTCTTTGAGTACCATAATTACTTTGCAGCTACGGGGGGATCAATGTTTCACAAACACATCTCTTGTGTTCACAGGTTCAGTATTGACGGTATATCCCTTGAGGGACGGTACGCATGACCCATCGGCGTGTGGACATGCCCTGGTATCTACTAATCCAACCCCACCTACGGGACAGATAGCACCACTGCTTTGTGGATAATTGTTGGTGCAACAAAGGCTAAGGGAGGCAACCTACAGAAAATTCGAATTGGAGCCCTGAAGGCGGTTTTTTTTAAAATATCATATTCTAACGAGACCCTGACCACTCCTGCATCTACCGTCATCGCCAATGGTCTCGACTATGTCCTGCCACTGGAAACAAGTGATCCTAAACGAGAGAGTATGAAAGATGCTGTGCAAGTTATCTACACGCGCAAGCCACGACATTTAAGCAGTAGTTGAAGCCCTGTGGCGATGGTTGCATATTGACGTCGCAGGGGTGGACACACATTGCTGCAGACGCAAACTGAAACAGACTGATCTCTTCTCTTCTGACAGAAGCAGCCGAAGAACTTGACAACACTGTGAGTGTCTTAGCAGCTCTATTTAGGTCAGCACTGCTTAAGTCCACAGTATGAGGAAGGGTGTAGAAAAAGTTACCTAGATAGCCTGCTTCAAATCGTCCAGGCTAGATTACCGCATCTAGCAGGAATCCCACCTAGCGGTCGAGAAAAGAAAGATAAAGGCGAGTTCACTTATCTTTGGAATGTAGAATATACATACCCTATTGGACAGCTCTAACGTACAGAGACCAGCCATGGCCATTTGTGTCATTGGTATGATGATCTTCCATTGATGATAGCAATACTTTTATTTCTGATAGGCTACAGAAAGAGTTGAAATTGGGATGACGCAATCAACCGACTTCTCCTATCTTTCATACAAACATATTCTTTATTTCAAATCAATGCGCTTCAAACGACACACACACACACACACACACACACACACAGAGAGAGAGAGAGAGAGAGAGAGAGAGAGAGAGAGAGAGAGAGAGAGAGGGGGGGAATAAAGACTAAATAATTTACTAATAAACCCCATTCGAATCAATGAGCGAATTTTTGAACGCCGGGATAATTCACTTTCTCATATTCTTTGCATATTATAAATATATATCGAGATACATGGCCATCCCCTTTGATATTCATACTTCTGGTTAATTCATACTTCTGGTTAATTCACACTTCTGGTTAATTTACTGACAAATTTTACGATACTCAATAGAAATATAATAAATATATAGTGTACGACCTTCCACCCACATCCATGTGTAAATGATTGTAATTATATGTCGGGTAATTGAGAGTGATCTAAAATTAACTACCCCAACCCCATCCCCTCTTTCCCAAATATAGAAAAAAAATTGTGATTTAAAATTTAGCGTAAAACCCTGGGAGAAAGCTAAAACATGTTGTTTCTGATGCCCAATCACATTCATGTACGGAGTGATTGGTAGATCTTAAACTTGATAAAAACCCTATACATAACATAATGTGTTCCTGCACTCGCTCAAAAGGTAGCACAGACATTATATTGGCTTGTTTTCAGTTCACGTGCATATCATGTTGAAATGACCTCATATTTCTTGTCTGATTATAGAATGCCTTGCAATGCAAAGGTTCTTATCGATTTTCTTTACATCTATTTATAGTCATAAGCACTATGCGATGTTTTATCTGCACATGCAGATTATTATTGATTTCCTTTTGAAAAAATATTTTAAAGGTTTACGAAATGAACTGCTAAACAGCACCTTATTACAGACGAATGGCCTGTTTCTCAAGAGAATGGCACCTGCATAGGTTAGACCATTCTCGAAAAAAGTCAGATACGAACCAGGTTAAAACAGTGAAACAAGTAATGAAGTATATATTTTTCTAGAAGCTCACTATAAATAAGACATAAAGATAAAGTGTCCTAAAAGTATTTCTCAGGTTTTTTTTTTAATGATTTACAACAAAGACGTTATGTATTAATTTGGTTCCTGTTTCACCGGAAACGACAATATCTGGAATGAATTACTCAAACTTCACCTCCCAGAATTCCCTGTCGCGAAAGCGCATTTTAAGTTTTTAGTCAGCCCGCGCGCTGACTAATCATTATGATCGGTGATATATGACCTTTAATGAACCTGTCTGCGTATATGACCTTTAATGAACCTGTCTGCGTATATGACCTTTAATGAACCTGTCTGCGTGTAGAAATTTTTGAATAGAATTATATGATATATATTGCTGTTGACTTTTTTTTCAATTTACATATTTAATTGACCGACGGTGTCAGAAATTATGCATTTTAAAGTGTAATATGATTACGATTTACGAACAAAGATCATCCGGAATTCAAAATAAGGTTTCTTCATGCTGACTCGGGCATTTCACATCACTTGATTTATAATGACAGCACATGTGTTGTGTATGTAATAGAGTGATATTGCTTTAATAAATAAATTTCATTTTTGATTTGCACAAAATATATGCATAAATGTATTTCACTTTAAGAAAAACCATAGACCCACGCCTTTATTTCTCTAGCCGCTACTTTCATGTACACTGAACTTGTAATAACCTTAAGGTCTGATGGTGTTCTGGACTTCATTGGTTGAGTTTTTGTGACGTTGCTTTTGGTTGGTTTATTGTTTTGGTCATTGTTTTTCCCGCCAAAGTTGAACACTTTTTTGTCTTGATTTGAAAGACAATTATTTCAGACTCGATTAAGACTCTCTACAAAACACATTTTCTTACATTCTGGTAAGTATTTGATTCATTACTAAAAATCCATATGGAAAATGTCAATTAGCCAATATATATATTTGCAATTTTAATGAAATTCTTCTTGCACTTAAAGGACACAAATAATATTTCTAAACTTTTATAGGTTTTGTTGTCAGCAAAATTCTCTCCATGTCCAAATTGACGTCAAATGTGTTTTAAATGATTTCTTTTTAATGTGCGTAGATTTCGAGTTTGAAAAAGACGAAATTCAAATCTTGAGATATGCATATTATTATATATGTATATCATCTTTTTTCTTGTATCTAGCCTTCTCAATACTTATATAATATATATATATATATATATATATTCTCAATACTTATATTCAATATATATATATATATATATATATATATATATATATATATATATATATATATAAAGCACATGACGTATTCAGATAGAAATAGCTCTTACTGAGAAAAGTATCATTTTATGATTTTTGCGCAAATGGAACTCTAGTGTTTCTACGCAGTGGCGGACATGATCAGCACGTGGATGGGTGATCCCTACACTTTACACAACAAACATTGGTGCAAGCACTGAAGTTATGGACCGGAAAGGTTTTGGGAAGTGTAAGAACATAAAATTTTATTTGCGCGTGTCATATAAAATGAACTTGTTCTTGGGAAAACGTATTCCGAAGAATTTCTTTCTTTAAAAGTGCGCGAAATGGATTAGTATTTTTCTTTTACTTAAAAGTTCCTATCAGTAAGAGTGGGGAGAAGCCACTGTGCTGGCATATTCATTTTGTCTTGTCAAATACCAAGGATATGGTCTTGTCAGAGAAAAGAGGGAGTACACCCCCCAAACATAACATACTACACCCTTATGTAGCAATGGAGAATTCGTATACAATTTAAAAGTAAATACTATACTATCAGCTACAATACACTTACTTATATTTATTTAAAAACACCCTTCACTGAATGAAATTAAGATAGTCATGTACATGTATGCGGCGAAAGAAAGTCATGAGATGATTTTATTTGAAACAAAAACTTTTTTTTTTTTTTTTACAATAGAATTATATAAACTATCTAGACTCCTTAAACTAGTCTTGATTTATTCTTTGACTATATTGTACCTTTTTGTCGTGTATTGCACCATAAAATCCAAACATTACTTGCAGAATATAGAAAGCCTGTAAAAATCTATAATTTCCGAGTAAATGTTTAAATTACTTTGATAAAAATTCATAATTAATTAATTAAGCATTTTTCATAACCTCTACTTGCATAATAAGTAATAGATGTGGCAGAAATTCTAATCTCGTTTAAAGGATTATGACGTCATCGCTACATGTAGACTTCAATGGCCCTTGTTGAATCTCGCGATATTACGTGGATCACATACCCTGGTAAATTAGTTTTATATATTTTATCATGAATTTTGTTTTCTGTGGCCATGAAAAATAAATAACATATAAACCTTGGTAAAATAAATAAAATTAGTCGTTCTTTATTTTAACACACGCGCGGTAACAGACATCTGTCCCGCAGAAACGCATGGGACTTCTCAAAATCTTATTTCATAGCTCGTACTGGCCCATAGTAACTGATGTGCATAGTTCTGCAAGATTCTTGTGAATTGAAAGACACAAATATGGTTGTATTTCTAGTTTTTTGTTAAGTGAGAATTTTACACATTTAGTTATTAAAATGTCCTAATTCTTCAAAGGTTTTATTAAAAAAAAAAAAATGATGAAGTGAAGTCTAGAACCAAAACATTTATTTGTTATACCAGTTAATTCCTAGAATGCATTTCTTAAACACAAGATTATCATTATCATTTAATTTTGCGAGATTTTCCAATCTGGAAAAGACCCGTGGGGATCCGGGTTGTTAGAATAGATCCTCAGTAACCCTTGCTTGTCGTAAGAGGCGACTAAATGGGCCGGTCCTTCGGATGAGACCGCAAAAACCGAGGCCCCGTGTCGCAGCAGGTGTGGCACGTTAAAGATCCCTCCCTGCTCAAAGGCCATAAGCGGCGAGCATAGGCCTAAATTTGCAGCCCTTCACAGGCAATGGTGACGTCTCCATACGAGTGAAAGATTTTCGAACGGGGCGTTAAATAATATTTAATCAATCAATCAATCAATCAATCAACCAATCTGGAAAAGTAATTAATGCGAGATGATATATTTTGACATGTAAAGTGGATCTGCTTAGTTCAATTTTTGTACGCAAGTTAGATGCTTTGTTGTGTACTCCTAGAATGCTCTTCACGATGCAATTTTGAATTTTTATTAACAGTTATCAACTATGATATACATGTAGATCACTGGTATTGTAAATGTGTGAAAACTTACCAGATTCGGTGTATTTTCCTGACACACGTGTATTAGGATAAAAGTGTAAAGTATGACTAAACATCACAGGGGAATTTAACTAAAACCGCGAGACCCACAGGTAATATCTAAAAATAGAATGCGGCGTAAGCGGCTCCCAAGGTTTGATGTTATAAGTTTTAGCTAACCTTACTCAATACTTCAATGTTTGTTGTCTCTGTCTGCCGCTTGTCTTTTACATTTCAAACACGTGACATTTTTGTTGTCTTTCCAAATATGGTCATATCGAAATTCGACAAACATGTCAGATGCGATGTTGTAAAGTACAACTATATAAATACTAAATATACTGTAGGGATGACCGCATGTAACTTAAGAAACAGTGATACATTTTTATAAAGAGTTTTTAAAGTGTACATATGATGATAGGGACACTGAAATAGTTACAAATTTCAATTATTTAGGAATTACATGAGTAAATCTTGTTCACTGAAAATAGCAAAGCAAATAAAATGAAAAAAAATAAATTAAAAAGCAGCAAAAGCTTTATTTTATACGAAGTTTTGAAAAGGGAGAGGTTACATGATCTATCGTTACAGCGCCATCTTGATGTATTTGATAAAATTGAACAGCCAGTATTGTTATATGGATGTGAAGTCTGGGGATTTTCCAATAATGCAATTATACAAAAAGTTACAAGCTTTTACTACATTTAACACGGTCAACGCCAGATTTTATGATGAACTTAGTCGATACATTTTGTAAGTTTCAAACTGGCAAATCACAATCTACCAACTGAAAGTGGACGTTGGACTAATATATCACGAGAGGATAGAAAATGTACTCACTGTAATTTACAAGAGATTGGTGACGAACTTCATTATATCCTCAGCTGCAACTGACTACTAAATCAAAGAATGCAATGTTCATCACCTAATATATACCCTTATATTTAAGCAAATTATGTCCAACAACAAATATTGATTTTTGAGAAAACTATGCGCGTTTTATTAAGAAAATAAATAAAATGTGCTCCTCTACCAAGAATACCCATACTTGAGATGTATATAATATTACAACACAACTCTCCCTGTACAAGTTCGATACATTTTACGCATGCAGTAGTCTGACTTATGTGTTTTTATCAAATGTTTGTTTTTCTAAATATCTCTGTCTATCGTTGAATAATGGTGATGAGATTTGATAAATGATAGTTACATTGTAGCATTGACCAGGCCTTTAAAATAACCTTTTAGTTCTATCTGTAAAAACAGTGGACTAGCGTGCTAAAGGACCCAGGTTTGATCCTCACAAGAGACAACATAGCAGTGGCGTTCATCAACTCTCGAGATCGACTTTATTCGCTCACTGGGGACGATTTCAAAATGCCTTTATTTTCGTTGAACCATTACATATCAATTTGGGTGTAGATTTCGCATATTCTCTTATCTATTAAAAAGTGGAAATTCCGGAGCCTTCACCCTAGAACCAGGTCCCAGATCCCTGGCCTTTTGCAACCCCCTCGAATGAAAAAAAGCTGGATCCGCGCCTGATTACTGGCATATCTAGATAAAAATTCTGGACTTGGCATAAAAAATGGTTGAGTATTTTGGCTAATACTTGGCTTTCACACACGCCCTTTTCTCGGATATCCTAGATCCGCCATTGCATAGTCGCTGTTACACACAAGTACTGAGAGTCGGGCAGTGTTCGAAAATAGCGTCGGTCAGTCGTACACAGCCGACGTACACATCAAAGGACTCGCGAGTAGTGTGAATATATGGGTCTTTCAAATAATTTTGGGCCGATGCGGTTGCCTGGGAAAAAAACTTTACAACGTGCGTTGGTTTATGCATTTCGATTACCTTATTTATTATCTATCCAGCATTTTGATTTGATTTGTTGAAATAAATGAACCAACGAGCGTCTTTAAAAGATATTACGTGATATTGGTAAAACTAGTAATTATGTAATGATATAATCAATCGTATTTTTCATACGTCTCTAAACGGCATTTTAAATTGAAATCTAATTAATATTTTAAATACACACGATCATTTAAAACTGTATTATGTCACTTATAATGATTTACTGCTTCATACTGTAAATGCTTATGAGCTGTGATAGATACTTTAAATGCTGCCCAAATGAATCAGTCGAGTATGCGTCGAATACAGTTTATTAATGGTGAAACATATACATGGCATGAAGTAAAATGACTTGGTGACGACGACGGCGACGATTCTCTGAAAGAATCAATTATACAATTTCATAATAAACATTCGTATTATAAATGCATGTATTACAAAACAATAATCTGTTTTCAAACATTAAATGAATTAAAATTATACAGAATGTAACTGTCGTTCAACAAACTTGAATACTTAGCATAAATTAATAATCTAAACAATGCTAAACAGTAATTCAATAATTATAATTCTTACCGAAATTTGATTTCTCTAGACAGCAAATATGATAGACCAAAGTAAACAAGTTGAACGTTAATGACGTCATAATCACAATACACGTGTGACGTTGCGCAATTATAACGCGCCAGATATCTCATGGATAAAAATAAATTATACATGTAATATAAATAAGAATAAACTAATTCTTACAGATACCCTTCGTGAAATGATCTTATTTTACCCAATCCAGTCAGGAAAACAATGTGGCGTTTTCTAAATACTTTGTTCCATGCTCCAAGTCTGATCATTTTGATGTTGGTATTATAGCTGCAGCAAATGATCTCAATGAATAGTTATTTCCAGAATACCTTACTTAAACCATGTATCACGAGCATGTTAGAATAAAAGTCTGATATCAATTTCAAGTCTTTATTTAAAAAAAAAAAATCGGATGGGTAATCTTTGGGCCTACATTGCCTAGGAAAGACTCATGTAGATCCTATTGCTGTGGGTCCTTTGGTCCTATAGGAAATAATTTTGAATTTCAAACACTGGAGTCGGGTGAGCGTTACAGAGTCCACGGGCCTCCTCAGAATTTCGCAACCCCCACGTTCGTTATACACGTGAAAACAGTCTACGAAGAAAATTACTGTCAGTTCACTTTTGCAGAAATCGCCGGTGTTGAAACATGCGTTTACTATCTCTCCTCGCTGTACCACTGCTCTGTCATGTGACCTGGGGATGCTGTACCCCCAAACAATGGAGCGGGACCATGAAATATCTGGTTGGCAGCAATGTAGGATTGGAGGCCGTAAGTAAATAGACGTGTCCTAGATATTCACCTACTGTTATTCTGTTGCATTATGCATTATAAATTATATTATAAATGCATTATAAAAACATCAGAATATTGTGACGAGGTCAGTCTAAATGCAGGTGTGTCTTTGGCTACCCTGACGTTGGGAGGGTCTGCGGCTTATATTTATCGGTGCAGTCCTAATTGGGTTGTGGAACTGAGAGGGTTTTCCCCACTCGTTCTATTACGTTGCCTTTGTTTTGAACACATTTTATTGATCCAATGAAAAGGATCGGGAACCAGTTCTAACAACTTACTAGTCCCTCTCCTAAAGTATTATAAATACAAAATGTCATGCAAGATGATAACTGATGTACTATAATTAATTGAATCTACAAGTTTCATCTATAAATTTTTGAACAGCTGAAAAAATATACTTAGTTTGCAAAGGTACATTTATTTCACCACACAATAGCAGATCGGTATGCTTTTGTATTCCGATATCAGAATTCTTGTGTATCCATGCTTTGAGGAATGTAGGAGCGGATCCAGCTTTTAATCTTAATACAGCAGAATATTAACGGCAGGCTGAACTGGGTTTGCTTTCTATTCTAGAAAGCTTTTTAACACAGGTACTTGAATACAATAATAATAAAAACACTAATTGAAAACTTAAGTTACAATTTACTTTTACCATTTTTAATATTTAATTTATAAAGTAAGGGAGATATTATGATAATAAAACAGAAGATTCTGTAAATGCTGAAATTCTTCCATTTTCACCACAAAAACCATCACAAACGAATAGGTCATGGCTTGAGCAAATTTGAATCCACCTTGCATGAGAACGCTTGTGTGTGTGTGTGTGTGTGTGTGTGTGTGTGTATCATTGTGATTCTTGAGAAGACTTTCAAAGAATAATTTCTACAAATACCTGTGCATACTCCTTAGCCAAAAGTTCCCAAAGAGAGTTTTAAAAAAACAAAACAACCATTCCCTTAAATTCATTTATAGTTCAATTTTGGACAATCAAACCAAAATTATGTTGGACCTTCTTGCACACATTACTTTTCTGTCTGATCTAACATTTATATTAGATGAAATTTTGATGAATTTAAAAGTACTGATTTCAGAAATATTCACTGTATCTGATAAAAAAAAACATTGAATAATTCTATAATCACCTTTTGCAGAGATATGATGATTTTAACAATCTTTAAGAGTAATCGCTAAAGAGTTATATTTAAAATGATAAAAAAATATACCAAGAAATACCACTTAAACTGAGAGACATAGCCATCCATCATCATAACCGATAACTCCATTTCGTATCAAATCATACCCCACCTATTTATATTATACACTACTTGGTAATAGTTTGCTATCCAGTCAAGTCTTACTACGTCCACTAATCCATTTTTTACCTCACTGAGTAGTCTACAAAGTGTGCTATCCAGTTAGGCTCTACTACACCCCAGTAATCCATCTTACCGCTCTGTTGTAGTTCAGTATCCAGTTTTTACATCCGACCCAGCTATACCTCACTACTTTGTTCACTGTCCACTCATACCTCACTACTTTGTTATTGTTCACTGTCCACTCATACCTCACTACTTTGTTATTGTTCACTGTCCACTCATACCTCACTACTTTGTTATTGTTCACTGTCCACACATAACTCACTACTTCTAGTTCAATTCGCCACATCCCATTAATCCATCTTGCCTCACTATTTTTAATTTCATACTTAAAAAAAGAAAATATTTTGTTGTATATACTATAATGAATTGTATTTGATTTAGGGAAATGAGAAGATTTTCTATGATGCCAAAAACAGAAAAATGGCATCCCTTTTTGAGATATATATGAATGGTAAACCAAACATAGGACAAATTGTGATGAACTTTGAAGAAGTAAGTTCTTTATTTTTCACATCTATTTATTTATGTGAAACAGTAGTAAACATATTCAGCTGAGGTTTCATTTTCACTAACAATACATAAAACACTGATTACAGTTGAGCTGATGATTTTTTTTGGTTTTCTTTGTTCTAGAGAGTTCAATACGTCGTAGTAAATGGACGCTGTAACACCACACGACTGAGAACCGAATTTAAGGAGGCCTGTGTACCAGGTAGGTTTATTTCTAGAATACTATGAATAGCATATAAATAATACTTATATCTGTAGAAAGAATTAGTGATTGGTGGATTCTGGGCGCGAAAGTTAATTAACTAAGGAACACTGATATATTAAGACTAGTTTGTGAAAATTTGTTCCTTCAATTAGAATCAGTTTCTAGTGTAGTAGAGTGGCTGAGATTTCCAAAGTCCTCCACTGCCATTTATGGTTGTTGTTAATAGCTGTAGTTTTCACTTGTGTAGAAAATTCTGCTACGAGGCTGATGAACTAATTCTATAAATTACTTTTTTTTTTACCTAATTAGCTGACAGTAAAAAGCTGTCGGACACACATTTGGGCACCGCAGTTGACAGCCTAGACATCACTGAATATGAATACCCTTTGAAAACTGCAGATATGAAGGGAAATATTTACTTCTCATTCTCCAACAAACTCTGTGTCCCTCTTGGTGACGTTGTGACTGGAGAAAGACAAGGTACAAACAAGTGCTGTTAAAGGGGATAAAAGAACAATTGCAATGAGTTTTTGGACAAAGAAATAGAGGACTTTGTATACAGGTTATGGGATAGTCGTATTGTAGGCAAACAATATACTTCACTCCATATTGCATATACCGTGTATATAACTATTCAGATTCTTATATGAAAAGAAGGGGAATGAAATTTCAAACTGTACCATGATCAATCTGACAGATATTATAAAATTTACAAATGTGTAGGACTTTATAATTTGATGTGTCTGATTTGCTAGCTTTGTGGAATTTGTTCTCTTTTATTAGGTGTTGGATTCATGGCTTCTGTTGGATACACAGGAATTGAACCTGGCATCAAAGACACCCGGGTCTTTGACAAACCAAAAGAGTGTAGCAGTTTCATTGAGGAGGTAAAGAGAAAAATCTTAGCTCACCTGTAGCTCATTTTAACCTCAAGCTTCCGTGTAATGGCCCAATTCAGTATATGGTTTAGCTTTTACTTGTCATTGATATGATTAAGGATATAGGATTTAATGTCATTAGTAAGGTTATTAGTTTAATTATGCCCCTGATATAGAAGACGAGTGGTCATATTGGTTTTGTTTGTCTGTTTCACAGCAAATGCCCTTATGATATTTAAGCAGTGAATTTCATTCTTGAAAATACATGAGGGTATGAACTGCAATGCTTTATGCTAGCATACTTCATGAAGCCTGTTAGCTCTTGATGAAAAGCATCCCAGAATGCAATGTCACAATTCATACCCTACGATACTGTTTAAACTTACTTAAAGATGTGCAAGATGAGAAACAATTACTTTAATTTCTTATTAATTTTTTAAACTGCATTTGCTGAATAATTATAAAGCAGATTTGAATTTCATTACTCAAGAGCAATATTGCCACAGCAAGAATTTGAAACTGAAGAGCTAAATGCATTGTGACATCATTCCCAGGACATCAGGTGGCATGATAAAATACCAACCCAGTTTATATAAGATTGTTTATAAAGTCAAACACACCAATGAAATTGTGATTTATAAGTAAAATTAATCATAGGTATATAGTTTCATTACATTAAAAAATGTCTTGTTACACAGTAGACATCTTCAATATATATCAAATGCCTATATATATATATATATATATATATATATATATATATATATAGATAGATAGATAGATAGATAGATAGATAATGAATTTCAGTATATTGAAGGTTTACAACATATAAACAGCTGAGTGAATGGAAGAGCAATGCTCTGGACTTTCTGAGTCCTCTTTAAATAATTTTAAAAAAATGTAATTAGAAAGTGTATTTAATTTTTATGTTGAAAATTGAAGCTTCTGACCCCAAAAGATGTAAAATTACATTCCTGTTCAAGATATAAAACCAATGTGGAGAAGTGCAGTCTGTTATTTCCTCTTTTAAACAAGAGATAAAGCCCATTGTTCTGAACATGTGATCAGCTTAAATTATACTTAACATGTGGAAGAACATAAATCATACTGAATATGTAATAAAGCCAAAATTATAGTGAACATTTCAAAAAGTCAGAAGACACTGAACATGTCATAAAGCCTTAGGCTACATTGTTCTCAACATGTGACAAGTCTATATTGATCCCAACATTTTTGTTTGTTTACTTAACATTCTTTCAAGAATATTTCACTCATATCGAGACATGATCAGAAGTAAAGTACCACAAATTACCTATCCTTGGTACTCAAATCTGCACACGTTAAAAATAGGGTTCCTTTTTGTGGCATTGCCTGCTGCAGCTTGGGACTCATAGGTTTAAAGCAACCTTGGCACAGGGCTCAACTCACAACCCTCTGATAATGAATGTAACACTCTACCAGTCTCAAAATGTGAGGTGTAAATTGAATAAAAAAAATGTTGATTTCCTTTTGACTAATCAGAAAAATGCTCAGTACCAAATTATTATTTTTGATTTTTCAAGAAATTTCTTTCATTTCAAAATACGAAATTTTTTTCTGGAAGATCCATTACTTCAGAACTTAAGGTGAAAGTGCTCTTCTCACCATTTTTGCACCAATATGCCCCGATTCGGGTCAAAATCTTGTGAGACAAAGGAGTACTTATAAGCAATATTTTAATGCAGGCTTGTGTGAATTTATTTTAACACAGAAAATTCAAGAAAACCTCATATGTCCTTACAATATGTTAAAAGAAAAAGTGAAGATAACAAACAGTGATCAATCTCATAACTTCTACAAGAAATACAAATAAAGAGTTTGGCAAACACAGACTCATGGATCAGGTGCCTGTGATGAGTAAGCATCCCCTGTTAACCGGTCACACCAGCCGTGAGCTCTATATCTTGAGTAGGTAAATGGAGTAATCCATAGTAAAAATTAGCGTGTAAAGAATGGCCCAACAATTAATATGAAACACGTCAGAGCGTATTTGACCCAATGACAGATTGTGTGGACAAACTAAATCATTATAATGACCACAGAATTTGCGAAATACTGTCTTTAAATAAGACTGTTAAAATTCCTGTAACATCAACTCTTTTGTCAGTTGCCAGCGTGGATTTAAAAAGTGACCATACACAGAACAAGCTTTTGTGTATTGAATCAGTTGAGAGATATAAACACCGTATTTAGGTGATGATGGAATATTGCTACAGAAATATGGGCAGTTGACGATGGAGAAGCTGAAATCATCCCATTTGTCATAAAGTAGCAGGGCTCAACATCCAACACTTGTTTGCTTGTCCGGTACCAGTGAAAAAAAATTGGACAAGTGAATATAGCTGCACACTTGTCAAATTGGACAAGTTCTATTTTATGTATAGAAGTCTCTAAATAATGAAACGAATGATAGGTGAAAAGTTCATCGGTAGTTCAAAGTCGGAAGCAATGCACGAAGAATGAACTTCGGTTCCCATATCTATTCCTATGTAAACTAACTGAGTCACAATCGATCGGGATCGGTGTTCACTTATTGCGTGCTACTTTCAATTTTGTAAAGAGGCATGGATCTTTCTCCAGATCATCATTGAGAAAACATGGTCATTGATTCATGACAGGAAGTCTAGCTAAAATTTTGTTTTATGTGTTTGTTGTTTTTATCAGTTGAATAAGATGAAAAATCAATCAAGCAAGTATAAAATGGACTCTATTTTAAGTAATACAGTTTTCAAGTTGACAATATTAAATCTTCTTTGAAAATTTTTCGCACAAGTGAAGTTGAAGTACGGGCAAGTAAATATCTTTGTCCCTTGTCCAAATGGACAAATAGGAAAAAAAGTAAATGTAGAGCCCAGAATAGAGTTGTTAGTTTCCTGTTAACATCTATATTCAATAAAATAGCTAAGTACAAAGCAGATGTAGAAGACTGTGGTGTTTTATTTCAAGTTCACTGGGATATATAAAATTAACATATGAAATTAACGATGGTTACGTGATAGATGAAACATCATCAATATATCTAAATGTCAGGTTGAAGGCACAGCAAGAGATTAATAATAAGAAATAATAGTGCAATGTACATTCATCATAGCTTCTATCCTCAGGTAAGCATTGTGGCCCATGGGCTCTTGTTAGCTATTACAAAGACTTTTACTTCCACATTGAGCTCAAAACTTCCACATCTATAACTTCTTTCTTTGTTACAGATTGAGATGGATCTCTATGAAAAGTTTGGATTTATGAACCACAAAATATCCAGCATGTTTTAGAGAGGAAAATTCTGCAAAACTGCACAAAGAAATTCCTTGAGGTGCAGAAATCTCATGAAAATTGTGTCGTAATACGAATGTTTTTAGATTAACTCCATGTCTATAAAGCTGCCACTTTACAAGGAGATATTACAACAGAGTTCAGGAAGATCTTTCGCCTCTCAAAAGGCTGTTTTGTATTTAGGATTATTTGCTTGATTTAAACATCTATGTTTTACCTTTCCTCAATTTTTTATAATTTGATACAATAAAATTTATAGTAAAAATAAAACTTGGAATTATTAATAAATGATATTTTTTCCAAATGGAAAAAAATAATCTGCGCCATAAAATTCCTTGCCGTGACAAAAGACTGTAAAATCCAATGGTTTCAATACAGAATTATAAACTGAATCTTGGCTACAATTTCTTTTTATTCAAAATTTTAAAAAAACTAAATACTGCAATTGGTGCAATTCTGAAGAGGAAACAATAGAACATATCTTATGAGAATGCAATTTTTTGCAATTTTTCCTAGCAGAATTTGAGCCATTTATGGAAGTTAAGACTGATTTACAAATAGCTATTGCAGAAAAACCTTTCATCCTAAGGTTTTTTTTTTTGGTTTTTTTTTTGAAAAGAATAGTATGATACAAAGTACTATTGTCTTATAACTTAAATACCATGTGTATACAACAAGATGCACTGACAAGCCCTTGACTTTGCATCTTGCAATATCACAAATGAAACTTTATGAAACAAAGAAAAATTATTTCTTATAAAAATGATGAGAAGGAAAAGTTTGACACCCAGTTGAATAGGTGGAGCCAGGTGTTTCTCTCTTTAAGTCTCTCTCAAAACCCCCACACATCTTCAGCTTATGTTTGATTAATGCATATCTGAGGTATGTGCAAAAACAATATTTAAAAAAAAAGATATTTTACCCTTTTTAAATTTAGAAAATAATATAATAATCATGTTGACCTACTGACGAGATCTCGCTAAAACGTCACGTATGTATATGGAATGTGTTGACTAACTACTCACATATTCTGTTACCAACCTGTATATTTTATCCATCTCCAAACCCTTTATAACCGTCAAAATAAACCAATAAACTCGCTTGTTTTGAATTTTCTGACATCCGACAGACCGAGATATCGAACCTCTACATATGGGAAAAGGCGTTTGGATGTGACAGGAGCTACTCTCTGGAACTCTTTACCAGACAATCTCCGTCTTTGCCAGATTTTGAACGCTTTTAAAAAACATTTAAAAACACATCTTTTTAGACTTGCTTATTATTAATGCGTTTTAGCTAAGTTTTTAGTATTCATTTATATAAAAAGGTATCTACTTTTAGTTTCTAGTTTGAATTCAATTTAGTATTATTATGTCATTTTTTACGCATTTATTGTACTTGTTTTATTGTCTTAAATGTAAAGTGCTTTAGGGTAATTTTTGATTAGATAAAGCGCTATATAAATATATAATAATAATGTTGACCTACTGACGAGATCTCGCTAATAAAAAAAATGTCGAAAACAAACCGCCAGTTCCTTGATTTTCTATCCGTTTCGTACAAAATAAAGATTAACAACCTTTTTCATCGACTTCTATAAACACCATAGACTGATTTTTCAGAGAAAACACAAAACACTTTCATTTATTTATTTATTTTGCATAATGCTAGAAATAATAAGAGGCTTGAGTGAGTAGTTAGTGTGTTGTTTGTTTTTGGGAAAATTTGTTATACAAAGTTTGAAAATAAATCCACACGTCATAAACAGTCGCCGGATAGCTGAAAAATTGCTCAGGCGACTATAAATAAAAAGCAAACAAACAAACACACGTCATAAAAATTTCAAGATTTGTTCAAATGAAATAAATATTTTCCTGTGGGCCAGGGGGGCCTCCGTGGCCGAGTGGTTAGAGCATCGGGCTCAAAATCACAAAGCCTCTCACCTCTGTCGGCGCGTGTTCGAATCTCGGCCGCGGCGTTATGTGAGCAAGTTTACCAGTTTACTTGCGGAAGGTCGGTGGTCTCTTCCCAGATACATTGTATCTTGGTTCTCTCCTCCACCAACAAAAACTGGACGCCACAAGCCTCTCACCTCTGTCGGCGCGTGTTCGAATCTCGGCCGCGGCGTTATGTGAGCAAGTTTACCAGTTTACTTGCGGAAGGTCGGTGGTCTCTTCCCAGGTACATTGTATCTTGGTTCTCTCCTCCACCAACAAAAACTGGACGCCACCAGATAACTGAAAAATTGTTGGGTGTGGCGGAAAGCAATAATCAATCAATCAATCCTGTGGGCCACGACCACGTTCGTCAACTGATTGACAGAGAGAGCACGTGTACTTCGGGTGTAACAATCGGCAGGGAATAAAATAAATTAGTTTTCCTTTGTTAAATAGATAGATTAAATGATTTTACTGCCTTTTAGATTCATAATGGTGAAACAACGTTATATAATACCTGATTAATTAACATTCAGTTAGGGTTTTACTGCACCCATTGTGTAGAATTATTCACATTCACATTTTATATGCACTTCTATGTCGATTCACAACATCATAGTTATTTTTGCACAAAGTTGAACCAATCGATTTTTAGGTCAAAATTGCTTAATATTACTCAATGAAAAAGAAGGGAATGAAAAACAGATGAATTTCTTGATATTCTGTTCATCATGCTGAATGATATAAAAAAAAAATATACCTGTAAGCATCATTTACTGAAAGTTTATTTTACAATAAAGTCGTTAATTTATCACATCTCAAGGAGGAACGCTACACCAGAGAAATTTGATGTGGATGAAAACAGGAGGATTTGTACAGAACATTTCGAAAATGAAAACGTTCAAATTTACTTTATGTAGTCAAAAGTGCAATTTTGGTAGAATGTAATTGGAATTTTTCAATTTTTAATGTTTTAATGGAAAGTTCTATTGGCAAACTAGATCGTTATAACGACCAAAAAGTTTGCAAAATGCTAACTTTAGACTAGACTGTACAAACTCCTGTAACATCAACGTATTTGTCAGTATCCTGCCTCACCTTAAGAACTCATCATATGCAGAACAAGCTCTTGCCTATTGAACCAGTTGAGATATAAACACCATACGCAGGTAATAATGGAATATCACTACATAGATAAGGGAAGTTGACGATGGAGAAATTGAGATCATCCAGTTTGTCATAAAGTTGAGTTATTTGCCGTTAACATCTACGTTCAATAAAATAAATATTTAAGTACCAAACAGATGTGGAAGGCTCTTGGTGTCGCTTATTTGAAGTTCAATAGGGGATATATCAAATAGAAATATGAATGAAAATGATCATTGTTAAGAGATAAAACGTCGTCAGTATATTTAAATGTCGAATTGAAGGCCACAGCAAGAGACTGTCTCTGCTCATGTAGATGCTTTTGAATGAATTCTGCTTCATAAGAATATAAAACCAGCTCAGCTAACAAAGGAGAACACTTCGTGCCCATGGGAATTCCAATAGACTGTTGGAAGACCCGATCACCAAAGACTACGAAGATATTGTCGATGAGGAAATCTTTTTAATATCAACTTCAGAGAACTTGTGCGTTGAGTCAGAGTGGCGTTTAACAAAATAATTTTTGGTATGACCGATCACTAGATATGAATATTTCCTTTCACCGTTTTGTTGACGAAGCAACTGTCTATGGTGTCAAAATGTTTAGTCTTTAAGATATTGTGAGGTATGGTCGTGTAAAGTGTTTTAAAATCATACATTTTAATGTTGATTTGAGAAAGTTTTGTGATTTCAAATTCATTAAAAGTTCTTTTCTTTTTTTAAGAATCCACATTTGATTAACTAATTTTGTCTATATCAGAAGAAACTGTCCCAAAGAACTCAATGTCTGAGTAAAATCTCCTTTCAAGACAGGTGAAAGACTAATGCCAGAAAATTAAACCATAGGCTAGTGTGCATTTTAAGCATTGTTTCAAAAATATTAGGAAAAGCAAAATGTACTCAACCCGAAAGATTTCTGTTGATTACAATAGCTTGAATGAGTTTCAGTCAGATTTAGAGGTTCATTTTCTACGGACAATTGCCTAGTATATCTTACTGATCATATCAAATAATAATAATAATAATAATAATCCGGTTAAATCCTTTGACAAAGCTCTGTGAAAAATTGAATGTCATCGGTGTTACGTCAATTAGTTGCTTTAAATCGTATTGATCAGGTATAAAACAAGCTGTACATGTAAACATACAAATATGAGATGTTGCATTTGGGGTGCCACAAGGAAGTTTACTTGGGTCTCATTTATTCTTTAGTATATGTGAATGATCTTAGTGCAAGTATTGATCCTATAAAGGTCTATTGTGTGCAGATGACACATTCATTTTTATTCTTTCATTCTAATGTATATATTATAGCTAAGAAGTTGTCATCTAAGTAAGAAAGCTATCATGATTGGTCGGTAGACAACAAAGTTTCACTTCATCTGGGAAAAACTGAAGGTATTTTATTTGGACCACAACACAAGCTTAAATCTGTTTATAGTAGTTCGTCTTCCATGATATGAAATGGTATTAAAATAAAATGTAAATCATATGTCAAATGTCAAATACTTAGGATTGTATTGTTGTTGATAACATTGAAGTCTGGAGAATATTTTGTTGATGGTATTATTTAAAATGGAACTCAACGCCTGAAGAATTTAAAAGCACAATTCACGTCCATCTCTACTCTGTAGGAACGTATGTTGTAATGCTTTAATTCAGTGTCAGACTGACTATGCATGTGCATTTTGGTACGATGACCTAACATATAAGCTTGAGAACAAAGTACATGTTATTCAAAATAAGGTTATTAGATTTATTTTAGATTTATCTTCTAGAAGTAGTATTGATGCGAAAGAATTTGAAAAACTGGAATATTTTAATATTAGCAAAAGCGTAAAACAACTTCGACTGAATCATGTCTTTTATGCTTTTCATGAAAATTTGAAAAACAGATTTAAAAGAAACTGATCCACTAAATTAAGTAATTTAATTTCTATGAACCAAGGGTTGAGAAAATGGAAAATGGAGTAGGAAACTTTCATTTATTATGGCATCAACAAACGGAACTCTCTCCCTGATCAAATTAAATGTATAAGCGATCGATAAAATTTCATTGAAATTAGATATTAAAAATGTACTCTATGAAATTAAGAAAATGGCAGAGAGTGACTATCTGTATTATTGATCTCAGCACAATGCCATGTGCATATATAATTTTGTATTCAGAAAATTCACCAATAACCAGTACTGTTGTATTTAAGTTATAATCTAAGGTAGTAGTGTGTCTTTCAGATTGAACGCCTCTTACTTTTTTCTCAAAAATCAATCTTTTATCGTTATGTCAATTACAATATATTTTGTATGTCACTCTTTAAGGTTAAAAGGACGCCACGGGATTGATTGATTATATATTGTTTAACGTCCCGCTCGAGAATCTTTCACTCACATGGAGACGTCACCATTGTCGGTGAAGGGCTGCAAAATTAAGACCTATGCTCGGCACTTATGGCAGGGAGGGATCTTTAACGTGCCACACCTGCTGTGACACGGGGCCTCGGTTTTTGCGGTCTCACCCGAAGGACCGCCCCATTTAGTCTCCTCTTCAACAAGCAACGGGTACTGAGGATTTCAAAGGTAATCCTTGGTATAGGTATCGACATTATACATCTGCTTAGGGCTGAAACGATCCACCGAAATATCGATACTGTTCGATATAAACGTTCGATTCAATGTTCGATTCATTGCCTTTAATGTTTTTTAATATCGGGTTCTGTAAAATACGTCGGGCTTATTATTTTTATATGAACTTTATCAGTTTAAACAACACAGCCAACAGACATCGGCAGTTCGGCAGTTCGGAAACATTTTATACATAAACTTGTGACTGTGAATCTTCGTAATTAATTTTTTCTTCAACGTTATTATTGGTTTCTTCTGTAAAATGTATCGTATTGAAAATATTGTATCGTGGCAGAAGTATTGCAATACGTCTCGTATCGTGAAGGGGGCGTATCGTTTCAGCCCTCCATCTGTTGTAACTAGCTGAAATTTAAATTTTCTTTTTTAACCTATGTACAACAAGTGCTACTTTACAAGATGTCGCGTTTGAAATGTATGTCTCCGAGATATAAATATAAATATATATATATATATATATATATATATATATATATTGCATAATTGCCTATTCAAACGGCAGTAAACAAATCCGCATTGCATATTCCTTGAAAGCGTAAATGACGACATCCCCAGGAGGGTATCCAGTAATTTCCAGTTAAGTGCTTTGTGGTATATGTAATTTGTAGTACACAGAGATCATGTCCTATTTTTTTTACAGAAACAAACGTTTGATATCAATATAAGGTAAAGCGATTAATTTAACTGTGGTATTGAATAACATATATGATAACGGTCAATGTGTGATCTCATTCGTGGTTAATACAGATTCTTTTTTACGTTACTACGTGTCATAATCAAGGGATCACGTGAACAACTAATGACACAAGATTACTTGGCATGATAGAGAGGAGATAAATGTCGATTTCCCTGGCAACGGTTGAAATAAAAGAGGATCTACAGGTGAAATAAAAAGAAAACCCACATAATGGGTAGGACGACATTACTTGTTTAGTAATTCGTGCTGAACTTCCTTGTAAGTCTGTAACAATGTGGTCCGGAGAGAACGCTAGCGGGATTCTGGGGTGGCAGAAATTAGATGATGCTAGCTACGTTGCAATTGGTGTATATCTCATGACGCTTGGTGAGTTGTTAAGTACACTGCACACGAATATTTAGGATGTATAACGTTTTCTATTTTAAATTCCGTTTTAGACTGCATTTATTTCAGTATCAAAGTGATGATTTTGTATAATGTAGGTATGTGTTTATTGTATTCATCTATTTGATTGATTGTGTGGTTTTTTTTAATTTCATCTAAGCAGAAGATTGAAAAACCACTTTGGTATTTGCAACAACCAGACATTAAATCATAATTTGTAAAGTACTATTCAGTTCTGAGAAGTTGTCCAAGCTACAATTGAAAACTTCTCTTACCATTTTGCAACAGACAAGGGAAGCCGTGTCTCGATTGCTTACATAAATTTAACATAGGGCACGAGAACGGAACAACTTTAGAACTAGACTAATAGATTTTTTATTTTTTGAAAACTAGACTCGTGAATTTGAAAAGCATGTACTGAAAATTTACGAAAGTGAACGAAGAGTAATATGAGTCAACCATTTCAGTGCTCTTTTTAAAACAAGGAAGAATCTGGTATGACTGTTATGTAAAGGACATCTCTTTTTGTTAATATTCTGTATCAGTACTAGAAGTCTGCTGTTTGTCTACTAAATTTCATAAATGCCTTATGCACGGATTCATAATGACTTTCCGGGTGTGTGGGTTTCCTTCCCTGTTAATTCCAGAGGGTTCCATCATATAGTAGGGGTCTGTCATGCAGAATTCCATATCTAAAATTGTATTAATTAGGCAAAATTATGTATTTTTGAAAAATCCAGAGGGAATATCCCGGTCCCTCTATTTCTACGCATGCGCATTAGGTTTGGCGACAGTTGAACTGCAGTTGAGCATCCCCTACCATTCCGACTCCTAACCATGGGACGCGCTACGCAAATGCACGTAATAGAGGCTTGTAAACACACTCTCTGGTCTCCATGATGTAACACCAGTCAACACTCACGCCGTTCTCAATTAACAACTTAATTAATGCACTGTGCGACCCCAGGCGACATAAATATACTAATGAATTATAATACGTAAATATATCCACTGGTAGATAGGTCATCTTAATTACATTATCATAAGAAGTACATTGTACTCTTTTTGTAATTTATAAAAATTGTTACACTCCAAAGGGCGAACGACACAGTGTAACTAAATGTAAATCATGTATACTTAATCATCGTTGGGTCTCTCTCTCTCTCTCTCTCTCTCTCTCTCTCTCTATATATATATATATATATATATATATAGAGAGAGAGAGAGAGAGAGAGAGAGAGAGCAATAAAACGAACAACACTCAACATCCAAAGGGTCGAGGGAGCCTCCGTGGCCGAGTGGTTAGAGCATCAAGCTCAAAATCACAAGGCCTCTTACCTTTAGTGGGCGGGGGTTCGATTCTCGCTCGCGCCGATATATGTGAGAAAGTTTACTTCCAGTTAACTTTCGGAAGGTCGGTGGTCTCTTCCCGGGTACATTGTATCTGGGTTCTCTCCTCAACCAATAAAAACTGGATGCCACCAGATAACTGAAAAATTGTTGAGTGTGGCGGAAAACAATAAACAATCAATCAATATATATATATATATATATATATATATATATATATATATAGTGGTAGGAATCAGAAAATAACTCGAGTACAGAATAACAATAATAATACCATATTTATATTGCACCCTTTTCATACATTTGTATGCTGAAAGGTGCTTTACAGTACATAAAACAATTACATAAAACATTGAAATAAAATGATATAAACATAAGATACAATACATATGCTAAATAAGTATAAAACATCAGTTTCAGAGCATATTAAAGTAAAGATGATGAGATAATGTTGATGAGATTTTTTTGTGTGGATGAATTAATACTATACTGGACAAAAAAAGTTAAGGATCATGATTTCAGAATTATTTTATTCATAACAAAACCAAATGAATTATGTTAAATATATACTTAAAATGTTCAACGACAATCGAACAATACATTTTAAACCTGTTTTTACAGAGCAACCATTGTCAGGTAACCCCCCAAAACAGTTTGAAAATCGGTATGAGCAACAATAACAAATTTCATTACAAATGATTGAATCTTTATAAAGGCAATATCAGTAGGGTGTATGTCCACCCTGAGCCTGTATAACGGCACGACAACGCCTCTGCACTTCTGATGAGCCTGCGGAACGCAATTTGTGGCAACCTTGCCCATTCCTGCTGTAAAGCTAACGTAAGCTCCTGGCGGTTTGTCGGAAGTACAGGGCGTCTGGAAACAGCTTGCTGCAACATGTCCCAGGCATGTTCTATTGGATTTAAATCCAGAGAACAACTCGGCCAATCCATACGTTTAATTGTCTCTGTAGCAAGGTAGTCTGACACTATACGTGCTCTGTGGGGACGAGCATTATCATCCATTAACACAAAGTCGTTGCCTATAGCTCCTGCATAAGGTCTCACAATTGGATGCAGTATCTCGTCCCTGTAAATTGCACCGGTAAGATTGCCATTAATCACGTGCAAGTCAGTACATCCACCAATACTAATTCCGGCCCAAATCATCACAGAGCCACCTCCAAAACGATCATGCTCTGCTACACAGCAATCAGCGTACCGCTTTCCACGCATGCGCCATACACGCCTACGACCGTCATGAAAGTCCACGCAGAACCGTGACTCGTCTGTGAAAAGAACAGGCGTCCAATGACGTAATTGCCAGTTTATGTGATTTTGAGCCCAATTGAGTCGTGCTACACGATGTCTTCTCCTCAAAATGGGTCGAACAGCAGGTCGATGAGCCCTGAGGTTAGCAGCATGAAGTCTCTGTCTGAGAATTTGTGGTTTTATGCGCACCCACTTGCTGCATGAAAGTCAGTATTGAGTTGGACAGCACTCTGAAACCTGTGTCTACGAGCCATAAGTGACATATAGCGATCCTGGCGAGCGGTTGTGAACCTTGGACGACCTGATCTCGGTCTCTCAGAAACATTACCTGTCTGCCTAAAACGATTCCACACCCTTGAAATCACACTTCGGGACACATTAAAATGTCTAGAGACAGTTTTCTGGACTTGGCCAGCTTGAAGCATACGTACTGCCTGACCAGCTTCCAGAGCAGTTAAATGGCGCCTCATGGATTTTAATGTCAATAATTGTTCACCTAAGAGTCGATTAGAGCAATAAATACCCACAATAAAATGAAAATCACAATTTTTCAATTTCAATATACACGTTGGCACACTTTGATTTTGACCCCTTGCTTGTGTTTGGGCGAAAAAATCGTGCACTTATGACGTCAATATGAAACCAGGTAAATCTATTGTGTTAAGGACACATTGGAGAAACTATACATGTTAAAATTTGTCAAAATAATTCTTTGGTTAATAAATATTTTTGAGGTCAAAATGATGATCCTTACCTTTTTTTTTGTCCAGTATATATACAAAAAGCCCCATCTCAACTTGATGGAGGCTAGTTATTGAAAACCGGATGGAAAAAATATGTTTTCAGTGACTCTTGAAGGCGTACAGTGATTTACAATCCCTCACATGTTCTGGAAGGGCATTCCACTGTTTCGGAGCTGTTGATATGAAGAACCGATCCCCGTACGTAACAGTTCGACTTCTAGGAACTATTAAAGGGCCCTATCGTTTTATAGACGTAAGATTTCGGGTAGGTCTATATACCTCTAGTAATCGTTTGATATAAATTGGGCACTCATCATGTAAGGCCTTGTAAGTATAAGTAAGTATCTTAAAATGTGCCCTATGCTGCACAGGCAACCAGTGTAGTTCTCGTAGTATTGGAGTGATGTGGTCGTAACGAGAGGTCCTGGATATGAGACGTGCGGCAGTGTTCTGAACTTGTTGGAGCTTGCTCAGAATTGTCTTTGGTATACCAACTAGGAGAGCGTTACAGTAATCTAACCTTGATGTAACTCGGGAGTTCACAAGTAAATTAGCTGCTTCTATTGTTAAATATTTTCTTTTGTGGCCTATTTGCCACAATTGTACATAGCAAGATCTACTAATAGAGTTCACTTATAGCTCCATATCCATCTTGGAGTCAAACATGACACCAAGATTTCGAACGCAGGTTGAAGGATTTATTTGTGAGTCACCCACTGCAACTGAAATGTTTTTAATGAGGTTTGCATTATGACCGGATGCGAACACAATGACCTCGTTCTTATCCGTGTTGAGTTTCAACATATTGCCATGAATCCAAGACACGATGTCGTATAGACAACGCTAAATACGATGTACTGTCTCTGCCTGGGTAGTTATGCCCGTAGGCTTAAAAGACAGGTAAAGTTGAGAGTCATCCGCATAAAAATGGTGATCAAGTCCATGATATCTACAGATAGAACCAATTGGTTTTGTGTACATTGTGTAGAATTTGGGACCCAGCACTGATCTTTGAGGCACACTAAAAGTCATTTCCACTGGCTTTGCCTTTGCAACATCTATGAATACCGTTTGGTGACGGTTATTGAGATCAGATGATATCCAGCCTGTTATTCCGAAAAGATGTTCTAGTCGATGCAACAGGATAGAGTGTTCGATAGTGTCAAAAGCAACGGAGAGATCCGACATCACAAGGATAATCACATCATTTTGGTCTAAAGATTGTAGTATATCTATTTGTACCTTCAGTTGTGCAGATTCCTTGGAATGGAACTGGCTATATGCTGACTGATGTTCTTCATAAAGGTCATTTACTGTTAAATGATCTGCAATATGGGAGTTCACTACCTTTTCAAGAACTTTTGAAACAAAAAACAAATTAAACACAGGTCTGTAGTTCTTAATAGTATTTGGATCCATATTTTTTTTTCAATAGGGGTCTTACATGTGCCTTTTTGAATTCTGCAGGTACAGCTGCTGTTGTAAGCGATAGCTTGATACTTTTTTGTAAGAATTGGAAGAAGTTCTTGCAAACAGGATTTCAAAAGCCATGTTAGTATTGGATCTAGTTCGCACGATTTTGTATATAGGAATATATTGTTTGGTTATCTGGGACATACGTTATTTCACGTGAAGAGGCCCACACAAAAATCCTATGCAATATATTCATTTGCGTAGTGCGTGATGGGATAGGGAAGTTTAACTAAGTTCATTTCCCAATAAATGAATTCATTGAACCAGAGCCTCTGCATATACAGAAAAAAAAACTTAAGAAGTCTTTACTTGATAGCAAACCTAAGACATAAAGATTATATGACCCTTATTGATTTTCAAGTCACAAGGTCAAAGGACAAGTCGAAAGATAAATGTTGTATTAACAAAAACGCGCATGCTCCCCCAATCAGTCCTGCCAGTCTTTAGCAATTATTATAACGGTCATTATTATTATGACGTTATATACATGACAACGTCGGGTATTATGGCGCAATGACCGAAGAAGACGCCAAATTAATTATACTTGATATAATGTTCAGCAAAATTTACAAATCTATAGACTACAATAAAATCAAAAAACTTTATAAAGGTCATAATATATTGGTTGAGTTTCGGACTAAATTTATAGATTAAATTTTCTTCTCCGGCCGTAATTGTTCATTTTCCTGCATAACTTTATAAAACGGGAAGATGAAAAATGTCCTTTGTCCTACACATCAAAGTGCTCGCCGTAAGGAGTTTCCCGTTGTTTATGAACACACTCTCGGTCGGTCACTCTTCTGTGCATCCTATGCAAGTCATGCAGTATATGACATTTCGGATTATTAGTTCATATTTGAATAGATAGATAGATTGATTGTTGTTTTCCGCCACACTCAACAATTTTTCAGTTATCTGGTGGCGTCCAGTTTTTATTGGTGGAGTGAGAGAACCCAGATACAATGGGAAGAGAGACCACCCACCTTCCGAAAGTAACTGGCAAACTTTCTCACATATACCGACGCGAGCGAGATTCGAACCCACGCCGACTAGAGGTGAGAGGCCTTGTGTTTTTCAGCGCGATGCTCTAACCACTCGGTCACTCTTACTTTCTTTTAAAGTAATGGAATGTTTTGCATAAAATCACAAGTTTCCCAACGTAAATCTTCACACTGAAACAGTAGATGATTCTTTGGAAGATGTAAAAATGGTTTTAGCAAAGAGATTTAAAAAAATTAGGTGATGTATTCTTGTCTGTGGATTTTATGCTATGTTGTGTGTGGTTGGTTGTATATTTTTTAACGTCCCACTCAGGAATTTTTCACTCATATGGAGATGTCACCATTGCCGACGAAGGGCTGCAAAATTTAGGCCTATGGTCAACGCGTGTGGAATATAAACAGGGAAGGATTTTGTTGTGACACGGGGCTTCGGTTTTTTGCAGTTTCATGCGACGAACCGTTCGATTTAGTCGCCTCTTACGACAATCAAGGATTACCGAGGGCTTATTTTAACCCGAATCCCTGCGGGAAGTTTCGTGTGTGAGGATAAATAAGAAGTATTGGTGGCTTTCGGTTTTCCCGAAACAAATCCATTGAAACGTTGGTATTTTCCTTGGTGATAAGTATGTCTAAAACGGGAGATCGTTTTGCCCAGTTTCGATGGTAAAGTTGATGTTTTCATGATTAAGTAAGAAATGAAATTCCTTTAATATTCTGTCTGACCCCCTCCCCCCAGTTGTCTAAATAGCGTTTCCAGTTTCCATTGTTTCTGTTTTTGTATGCACTTTTATTTAGAAGGAATCCTAAATGAGTTGGTGCAATTTTTGTACCCATCTCGGTGCTTTTAATTTTTAAAAAGTACTTATAATAATTATTATCAAAAAATGAACTGTTATTTTAAAGAATAAATTGCGGACCTTTTAGAACGGAATCCTATTAGAATTTGGCTTCCATATTTATCCAGCCAGAATGATATCACCTCTAGTGTCAGAGTGTGAGGTATGTTGATATAAAGACGAGTTCCATCGATATAGGACTAAAGGCGGGTGTGACCGGTCGACAGTGGATGCTTACTCCTCTTAGACACCTGATCCCACCTCTGGTATATCCAGGGTCCGTGTTTGCCAATCTCTTAATTCTGAATTCCTTATGAGATTTATGAGATTGAGTACTGTTCGTTATCTTCATCTTTTCATCGAGCGAACAGGTAATGCAATTTCTTCAACTGTGTCGAGGATATGATGGGAAAAATCCATATAATTATCGTTCCTTGAATTGTGTCCCTTATTTGTTTTGATTTGTGAATTTTAGGGAGTCTTAGAAAGTTGCTATTTCAAGAAGGTATTCCCTTTCTGTTTAAGTAAGAACATTTGAGAATTTTAAATTGATTCATTGCTTTTACATCTTCACCATTTGAACGTTCTTGGTAGAATTCATAATCATTTAGTTTATCAAAGGCCATATTTTGTTGGTGGCTTTTATCTATTATCACAACATTCCCTTATCTCCCTGTTTAATGACAACAGAGTCATTTAATTGCCTGCGCATAATTCTCGAATGGAACGAACATACTGTCATAGAATCGCGGTACCTCAGTTGTTAGAGCTTTCGCATCGTAACCGGGAGGTCGTGAGTTCCAGCCCCGCTCGTGCCATGGCTGCGACAAACATTAAGACGTAAAGATAGGTAGTGATTGCTCATTCGCCAAACACTCGACATTTTTTTAAAAAGTGAGAATCACGGGTCTTTCGGATATGACCTTAAAAACGGAGGTCCCGTGTCGCGGCAGGGGTTGGCACTATAAAGAACCCTCACTGCTACGGTCCTGAACGCTAAGCTTTGGTATTCACCTAAGCTGATGACGTCTCAATGAGGAGTGAAAAATTCTCGACGGGACGTAAAACAAACATTTGTCTTGAATAATTCTGTACCAATATGTTTTTAAAATTATATTATGGCTAATATAATTTTTTTAATCATATGCCGGCATGTATTGGAAAGAACAATTATCTTTGATTAAAAACTATCGGAGAGATTCACAACGTATACATTAAACAGTGCTAAAACTCTTAACCAAAACTGGATGAGAGTGTGAATTTTCGGTCGCCTCAGATTTTTGGGGTTTTTAAGATACAGATGCCACCAGGTCTGTGGCTGGTCAGCCAATAAAAAAAATAGTCTGCCTTGCTTTATCATGACGTCATACCTCCCTTTAATTATCTCAGAACAGAATACTCATCCTCTCAGAGTTGTAATTAATGGCTAAAAGATGATGTCCACAATACAGGATTACTTACCTTCTTTCATCCTCTTGACGCTATAATTCACGATTACGGCATAAAACCGACAACATCCATAAATCGTGCTCTTTTTAAGACCTTTGTCATGGTAATGACAAATGATAAGAACAAACAGATTACAGTCAGACATACACACGGTAAAATCAATATTTTCCTGAAGGAGATACCTAATTCTCTCTCTCTCTCTCTCTCTCTCTCTCTCTCTCTCTCTCTCTCTCTCTCTCTCTTGTTACTTTCAAATTAAGTTCATGGAATTCGTAATTTAAATTGACAACCTTATTGATGTCAGCATCTTGAACTTTTTGTTTTTGTTTATATAGATAGAACTGCCTTTGCGCACAGCCAGGTCACAAAGTTTTTATAAAGAGTATATCTGAAATCGACTGCAGTAACCTAACTTGAGCACAAAATAGACTTCGCACCCTTGACACCCAATAAGCCTAGCGGTTTTTCAAATCTGAATCGCAGCCCATCCCACCGAGACGAAGGCTCTGATTCATTGCGACCTCAATGTTACTCCCAGATCAGGGTCTTGTTTTCCTTATTCACTGTCACTTTGACTTTGCATCCCACACAAATCTCCAACATATTGATCCCCTGTATTCGTTTTTCAGTTCTTCCCACCCTCTATAGATTTGGTGGATAGAAATTAACACTAACCCCTCCACCTTCCTTGTGGAATCCAATAAGTTTCTACCTCAGTCAGACTGGCTTGAATCCAAATATCTTGTCATTATCATGTTAAAAATGTCAATTTACACCTATGATGTATCTTCCACTTCACGAAAATTTGATCGAAACCCTGTACAATTGTTCCCCGTGGGGATCCGGGTTAGAATAGATCCTCAGTAGCCCTTGCTTGTTGTAAAAGGCGACTAAATGGGGCGGTCCTTCGGATGAGACCACAAAAACCAAGATCGCGTGTCACAGCAGGTGTGGCACGATAAAGATCCCTCCTTGCTCAAAGGCCGTAAGCGCCAAGCATAGGCCTAAATTTTGCTGCCCTTCACCGGCAATGGTGACGTCTCCATATGAGTCAATTAATCCAGGAAACGACTTTTCTAGATGCTTATCGACGCAAATGATACCTGAAGCATTGCTGGGATGTATAAGTATGTTAGGTGTGTGTTCTTAAAGTCAAATGTTCTATCGATGATTCCGTTACTGGACATTCTAACAATACATTCTAAACATTCCATTGTTGTTAAATTATTTGAAGCTGACATTGTTTTTTATATTGTATTTTGTATGTGACAACATGCATTACTAGACCATTGTTATTGCATGATGGTTAGGGAGATACAACGGTGATTTGCCCATGCACATTCATATTCTCTGGGGGTAACGTCAACGTGTTAGAATGAACAAGCAACAAAATAAAGTGATATGATAAGCATTTATTATGTTCCATTTTTGTCTGAATGCTGAGGCGATTACTCTAGAAAACTGTGAATCAGAAAACCGCATATAAACAAAATTTCTTTCCCACCTTACGACGTATAGGAGTTCACTTACCGAACACGACTCTGACGCATTGTAACATCACTATAAACCACATTTACCTTGATGTGAATTCATAAAAATGCATGAGGCCCCCAAAGGTATAGGATATGATGAGAAAACATGATATTTCAGGGTAATATGTAGTATCATTCTTCTTTGCATGAACTGTGTGGACCCTCGTGTCCTGATGACAATTCTTAATGATTAATTATAATGTAATTCTTAATGACCGAATCAACTCAACAAATGTTGAAGGATGCATGTATCTCAATACAAATTTTTCAAGCAGTCGAACTCCATCATAAATGTATTAAATACGTCGAGTCAACAGCTCAGACATAACTACAACGTTTGACCACAGATCCGGGATTTGACACAGATATCACCTCTGTCGGCGCGCGTTCGAATCTCGGCCGCGGCGTTATGTGAGCAAGTTTGCCAGTTTACTTGCGGAAGGTCGGTGGTCTCTTCCCAGGTACATTGTACCTGGGTTCTCTCCTCCACCAACAAAACCTGGACGCCACTAGATAACTGAAAAATTGTTGAGTGTGGCGGAAAGCAATAAATAATCAATAAATAATCAATCAAATCATGACACAGATATCCGTCGACTACAACATTCATCAGCGGAGACAGTGGAGAAACTTTTGATGAATCAGAATAATCAGGAAAGACTAAGAATAAGCATAAGAATGCTAAGGAACAACTTAACCAACTTTCTAACCCAGCTTGGCTCTGCATATGACCAGTTTGTAAATCGAGGCAGGTTACTGACAAACAAGTTGATGTTACAGGGGTTTGAAGTCTCGTCTAAAGTTAGCCTTTCACAAATTGCGTGATCGTTATAACGATCTAGTTTGCAAGCACAACCTTTCATTACGTCAAATGCTGTCTGACGTGTATCATAACAATTGTTAGTCCGTTCTTGGCACACTGATTCTGACTGCGGATTGCTCCGATTATTTGATCAAGATATAGGGCTCACGGCGGATGTGACCGGTCGACAGGGGATGCTTACGCCTTCTAGGCACCTGATCTCACCTCTGGTATGACCAGGGGTCTGTGTTTGCCCATATCTCTGATTTGTATTTTCTATGAGAAGTACGAGATTGAATACTGTTGGTTATATTGGCCTTTTCACTTAAAGAAATTCTTGACATTTTAGAGTCGTGTTACACATATTTCTATAGACCTTGTCATGCTGCACGCCTTAACAAACAACGCTATTATGTTTAAACCTCAGACGTCAGTGGAAAAAAAACCTGGTTCTTCATAAATGGATGACTTCTCGTACAGCTATTTCGTTAACAATGTGTCTTTAATTAACCACAGTAATAGCCATTTCGGTGGCGAACTTACACAGTGCAAACAATTCTATCAAGTTCGTCAAAAGTTTGAAAAAATGTCAAAATTATCAGTTTGTTTATTTGTATATTATTTTCGAAAATAAAAGAAATAACTCATTCTTAAAATACGTTACCAGTTGTAGGTGAAATGCTACACACTTTCACTTATGAAAGACGCTCAGGGTCATAGCATTTTTTTTTATAATTTGAAACCACGGAGCATACTTTGAAGGGATGTAAAGATCATTTCACTCTTTGAGTCGAATGCTTTTGAGATATCGTACAATACACATTACATATCGAACAACCCTCGTATGATTCAAAACAGGTGATAGCAGTACGATGTTCACGAACCACGGGAGCAACTTCTTTCGGTTTATGGTCGTAGAGCCTGACTATGCCACGGATGATGGTGATATATTTATTCCACTTTTCAATCATATAATACAGTGTATAGCACTAATAAATTATGAGATCTGAAGATAAAATAGACACAAACGTCGACAACGGAAGGTAATATGCTCTAGTTTGAAGATGAGACTTGTAAATGATAGAACATTTGACAAAATCTTTACATACCCAATGATTTTAGCAAAGTTCATTATGTAACTATTTCAGATAATATGTGCTTGAATTATTTTGATACGAATTCTTCAGATTACGACGCTGGGCATTGTCTACAGATTTCACTGTTAACCTGTTAACATTTCTGATTCCTGTTAAAAAATTTTAAGTTCCTTCCCGATTTATATTGTTAGTAGCCTTATCATTAAGATATTACAGTCTGTTGGAATTCTCATGGGCACGAATTGTGCTCCTTTATTAGCTGACCTATTTTTATTTTCTTACGAAGCAGATTCCATTCAAAAGCTTCTACGCGAGAAGAAAAAAAGTCTCTTGCTGTGGCCCTCAATTTGTCATTTAGATATATCGACGACGTTTTGTCTATTAACAATGATAATTTTCATTCATATGTCGATTCGATATATTCCAGTGAGCTTGAAAGAAAAGACAACACAGGGTCTTCCACTTCTGCTTCGTACTTAGATATTTTACTCAAAATAGATGCCGGCGACAAACTAACAACTCAACTTTATGACAAACGGGATGGTTTCAATTTCTCCATCGTCAACTTCCCTTATTTATGTGGCAATATTCCATCATCACCTGCATATGATGTTTATATCTCTCAGCTGATTCGATATGTAGGAGCTTGTTATGCATATGATCAATTTTTAAATCGAGGCGGGCTATTGAGAAAGTTGATGCTACAGGGGTTTGTACAGTCTCGTCTAAACTCAGCATTTTGCAAATTTCATGGTCGTTATAACGATCTAGTTTGCCAGTACAACTTACCACTAAGTCAAATGCTGTCTGATGTGTCTCATACCAATTGTTAGGCCGTTCTTGGCACACTGATTCTGACTACGGATTGCTCCGTTTACCTGATCGGAATATAGGGCTCACGGCGAGTGTGACCGGTCAACAGGGGATGCGTAGACCTCCTAGGCACCTGATCTCACCTCTGGTATGACCAGGGCTCTGTGTTTGCCCATCTCTCTAATTTGCATTTTCTATACGAATTACGAGATTGAATACTGTTAGTTATCTTAGCCTTTTCATTAAGAATTCCTTTCAGAGGCAGACGTACAGGAAGAAATTGTTTCCAATAACTTATAAATCTACTGATAATTCTCAAACCTCTCGTGACAGCAAAGCATTCGGTCTTTAGAACATAACATACAATAACAGTAAACTAACAACTCAACTCTGTGACAAATGGGATGACTTCAGTTTCTCCATTGCAAACTTTCCATATTCATGTAGCAATATTCCATGACCACTTGCATATGATGTATATATCTGTCTGCTCTGCATATGATCAGTTTTTAAATCAAGAGACAGGGTACTGACAAATATGTTGGTGTTATATGAGTTTCAACGCTCGTATAATGTCAGTATTTCATAATTTCTATGGTATTTTTTTTTTTTGTTTTTTTTTTTTGCAAATGCAACCTGTCATTATGTCGAGTGCTGTCTGACATGTTTCATACCAATCCCTAGAACATCTTTACATACTGATTTTGACTACGAATTACTACGTTTACCTGATCAAGATATAGGGTTGCAGGTCATCGTCGCAAACCCCGGCTGAAATGTACACACCTCTCCCTTTTCACCCGTGGCTCTATGCGTGAATAATTTCTCGTTTCTTGAAAATAGGTATGAAGCAATTCGGCCAACTTTTTCGTTTGATCAGTTGAGTGCCACAATTATTTTATAACTCAATCATTTTATGAAATTAGATCATATTGACTAATCTAAATTTCATGACAGAATTAGGTTCTAGATGTACGCTCATTCTCGTTGAAAGTAACATCGCGATGCAATCCACAAAAATAAGCCCAAATGGAATACCAGTAACTGCATTTATATAATGCGACAATTCTTCAAGACTTCAATTTCAAATTACCTAAAACAAGTATTACATTATCAAGTATGGCCACTATGCATTACTTCCAGGTTCACAGAAATATTTAAAGCATGCCTGTGGCATGGTTGATTGATTGATTGTTTGTTTGTTTGTTTTACGTCTCGTCGAGAATTTTTCACTCATATTGAGACGTCACCAGCTGTAGGTGAAGTACCACAAATTTAGACCTATGCTTAGCGCTCAGGGCCGTAAGAGTGAGGGTTCTTTATAGTGCCAACGCCTACCGTGACACGGGACCTCCGTTATTAAGGTCATATCCGAAAGACCCGTGATCCTCATTTCTAAATGTCGAACGTTTGGCGAAGGAGCAGTCACTACCTATTTTTCGTCTTTGACGCGGCCATGGCACGAGCGGGGCTCGAACGCACGACCTCCCGGTTACGAAGCTCATGGAAGATTGTGTTAATCTGGTGATGAAATGGTTACCTTGGAGTAAGATTTTTACGTGCGTTGTTGGTAAATTGTTTACAAGAACCTTAGGGTTCGTTTTTCAGGTAACATAATATTATGCATAATTGTTAAAATGAAATTAAAAACATCCAGACTTGTAAATCATATTTTTTCACAAACTTTATTTAAATCTTGCTGTAGTAAAACTTTAATTAAAGAGGAAAGTATATTTACCTGATTTTTATGGACTTCTGAAAGGCTTTTGACTCGATCTGGTATTCATGTACGAATTAATCATAGAAATTGGAGTGCGTGTAAGTACAACAGTAGACATATATCAGCTACCTAAGGCATAAAACTAATGATGAATTAATAGGCTCCTTTATAGTTAAGTTAGATGTTAAACAAGGTGATGGTTTATGTCCAAATCTTTAGGTGTTTATCAATGACCTTCAAAATCAATTTCAGATTATAAATGCTAATAATATTTTTTTTTCTAAGGTGAAATATTTTTTCTTGTAATATATGCAAATATTGTTTGTTTGTTCTGAACAAAAACTAGATTGTGGTTACATAGCTTTAGACTAACGTATGATGCATAACGTTGTCTAAATAAAACGTTCATGAATACTGTGACCTTATTATTACTATACACTAATCATTCCGATGATTCATGTTGCATTATATTTAGATAGATATGTATGCACACTACATGTAATGTCTAGGCATACTTTACAGTGAATAACGTGTTATTTAACACATACAGTGCTTACAACAAGGATCACTCGGTGTATTATCTTGTGTAGTATGTCACTGACCATATACCTTGTATCATGCCATATTCTAATTTGGAAATGGGTTCTATTCTATGTTATACTTTAAATAACAAAAATCATGCCAAGTTTGACCCTGTAAAACTCGATTTTTTCTGAATGTGGTTTGTCTGTATGACCGTATAAAACAATTTCAAAGATTGCAGTAACGAAAACGTTAGTAGAGTTGGGACAACAGCGCACACTCTTGAACATATTTATGAATTTTGATAAATTTGTTTTTGGAGGGGAGGCGGATATTCGGACGGACTTGGTCTAGTGACTCGTGATATATTTTTTGAACGCCCGAGAGGAATTGAATTTCCTAACATTAGTTCTAGCGGAATCACCTTCGCCTTGGGATAAAGTGGTAATTAATGGGGTGGGGGTTGGGAGTTACATAACTTTATAATATATGGCCACTTATAGTGTGTAAGTAGTGCAAAGTGTATTGTTTGGAAAATTGAAATAGAAATATTCATACCAAAGTTATTTTCTTAACAGCTCCAATAGCCATATTTGGAAACTGTCTTGTCCTGTTTGTGGTTTGGCGGAAGAACCTGTACAAGCGACCGGTGAATTTGTTCATCGTTAATTTAGCGGTATCGGATCTAGTCGTCGCCATTTTAGCCCATCCCTTGTCTGCTTTATCTGCCTTTAGTCAGAGGTGAGATTATAATCATGAGACACTTCTAAGATATCAATACACTTTTTGCTTATAAAGAAGTTCGCCTTTATAAATAATCCATTTGGTGTAAATTTGAATGCGAAAATAGTTTTTAATAAAGAAGTCATAAGGTGTACAGTTTGAAGTTTAATCTATTGGCCTTCCATTATCTCGATCTGAAATTTTCGAAACGTCAATAAGTATGAAAAGGTGAAGATAAATTGTAATAGATTATAAGTACCTAAATAGGTTGGTTACTTGTATATTGCTTAACGTCCCGCTCGAGAATTTTCCACTGGTGAAGGGCTGGAAAGTTTAGGTTCGACGCCTTTGAGCAGGGAGGAATCTTTATCGTACCACACTTTCTGTGATACGGGGCCTCGATTTTTTGCGATCTCATCCGAAGGACCGCCCCATTTAGTCGCCTCTTCCGACAAACAAGGGGTACTGAGGACCTATTCAAACCCGGTTTCTCACGAAGTAGGAATAATTGATAACAATTAATTAGAGCTTTGATTGTGTTTGACGAGAAATTCAGATGTTTTCATTGAATATAAATCTGGTTTTATTTTTCTGGGTTTTCTTCCCGGTTACCTGAGTAACATCAGCTAACCTAGTGCATTAAGCTTACGTATCTGTCTAAATCTGATTTATTGGGTTCCTGAACATCCATCATATAGAATGGCTGCGCAGTTATAATGAAGTCATAATTATGACGTTCATTGTACCCGAGCCAAAGGTCGTGCCACCGGATGAGGCTTGGTATGTAGAAGAAAATACAGGCTTTTGAAATGCTTTTTCCTCCAGGCTCTAAAACATTAAGATACATTGTACATAACATACTGATCAACATTCTTATGAATGAAAATCACAAGTGCAAGTGTTACAAATGTGAAAGGACTATTTAATATCAGTCTTTCTGGGTATTCATAAAAATGAAAGATTTAAATCTAACTACATAAAACAATAACCAATTTATATCAAAATAGCTCAAATGGCGGTAAACGTACTTTATGTGATATCATAATTTCTGGTTTTAATTATTTTGAACAAATTGAGAATAAAAACTTATGTTTCTTCGGGAGTCTTGCACGAAATACATTTAATTTTAAACTAAAATTACGAATGTTGAATTTTATGGAGAAAGAGAACCCTTGTATGCATTACATGATTGACTGATTGATTATATATTGTTTAACATCACGCTCAAGAATTTTTCACTCATATTGAGACGTCACTAATGCCGGTGAAGGGCTGCAAAACTTAGGCCTATGCGCGGTGCTTAGGGCCTTTGAGCAGGGAGTGATCTTTATCGTGTCACACTTGCTGTGACTCGGGACCATCTAACTCAGATTCCCACGGGGAGCATTACATAAATGTAGTATAAATCATCAAGGAAAAAAAAACCTTGTGGGACTCAAACCACCATATACAGATCTCCAGCCTAAAGAGGTATCCCATTTTATTTCAAAATAATCAGAAATAATTTTGATGCTTTTGGATTTGTCCAGACAATTTTCTTTGGTGTGTACCTCAGAGTGAGTGCACCTCAATTTTAACGCCAGGAGTTTAATTCGGGATTTCCCAATTGATCAACCATATATTTGTTAATATTTTTATCCACCAATCGAATTCCGCGTTTTAAAGCATGCATCGGTAAATGGTATCAAATACCGTGAATGGATTTACCAAAAGAACTAGACATATTAGAATGTTAAATTACAGTCTAATTTGGGAATAAACAAACTGAATGCATTTTAACGATTCACCAAACCTTTATTTCATGGTTCTTTAAAAAGAAGTGTTTTGATTGCAAGTAAGAAATTTTAGAGTGCAAACTTGATGCATGGCATACAAAACGGGAGATTAAAATTCCGATTTGAAAAAAATAACATACTTTTGCTGATATTCTGTTAAAAAAACGTGACATTTTCATGAACTAATCCCCATTATTTACGTTATTTGCATATATGAACTCCGTAAAAATGTGAATTGAATTATATCCTGATAACAAACACAATAGAGCATTAAACTTTAAATGTCTTTGAGGGGTGCCCCACGTTCCCGCCCCTTTAAATCCGTCGTGGATGCAGTTTGCATCAGAAACATGCAGCTCGTCTAAACTGTGTTATTTGATAATCAGATTTAACTTAGTTTAGTTTACTTTAGTTTATTGAAACCTTCAGAGACATTTCATTGGTATAATACAATCACATGACAATCAGGTAACAATGCACTGGTAAGTGTAATCATTTATTAATAATAATGATAATAATGCACTTATATAGCGCCTTATCTAAATATACTCTAAAGCGCTTTACACTATACTAACATGCAAATCAAATTACACAGAATACATAAAATCACTTATAAATGCCAGATATCAATATGAACAAATGATACTGTGAAAGAAATATGCTAGAGAAATATTAGAAATTAATTCACATTATAAAAATCATAAAATATAAAATATGTGCTAGAAAACCTTGTTTGTTTTTTTATACCGGTATGTTGCATAAAATACTGATTATAAAATACGTCAAATCAAAAATGCCACACATTGAAAGGCTGACGAAAGAGATGGGTTTTTAGATCCTTTTTAAAACTGTCAAGTTTCTGAATCTTCCTGATTTTAGATGGAAGACTGTTCCATAGAGTGGCCACTGCTTTATCAAACTTGCGTTCTCCGTACGTCTTAGTTACAGGCATATCTATCAGATGTGCAGATTCCGATCTAAGAGATCTGGCGTGTTTGTATGGTACAATAAGTTCTGACACATATGCTGGTGCCAGATTAAATATGTAGGATGGACAAATATATGATAAGTTTCATAGGATCAATATCTTTATCATAAACCTCGCTAAATAACATAATGTTTTTCTGTTTCTTATTGAAAAAAGTTGCACAAGTTTAAACATGGATGGTCGAGTAAAATAAGATCGTTTGATGTATATTTGTTGTAAATCAGAATAAGGACATGACTGAACAAAATGGTTTTTTTCTTCAATTTCATTTAAATCACGTTTCTGACATTTCTTTTGACACCTTGTTATGATTAGTACCAGCCCTTTTCAGCCAACAGCGTTCTAAATTTACTTAATATTATAGCAAAATTATCTGATAAACATTTCCTTAAATAGTACTGAAAATGACTGTCAAGTCCAGGCAATTTCCTGTTAATTTCATTACATCTTTGATATTACATCAATCTTTGATACTACATCACACAAACATAGAAGCACACATGTAAGATTATCTGGCTTACTTGTAGATGGAGTCTTGCCACCACGGGTTGTTACCTGTATGGTTTTATTGCATACACGGGAGGCTGTAACAACATCATGACCTACGCCGCTATTAGTTACTTCCGATGTCAAATTGTTTGTGACAACAGATATGGTAAGTTCAAGGTCAAATTGTGAGAACAGATATGGTACGTTCAAGGTCAAATTGTGAGAACAGATATGACAAGTTCAAGGTCAAATTGTGAGAACAGATATGATTCGTTCAAGGTCAAATTGTGAGAACAGATATGGTAAGTTCAAGGTCAAATTGTTTGTGAGAATAGATGAGGTAAGTTCATGATTAAACTGATCTTATAGATGCACACCAATAACCAGATAGTTATCATATATCAATGCACAATCGGAACATTTACGTCAGCTCCATAACTGATTATTTAACTCGTAAAAATCCAAAGCAATGTTATACTAGGTAACGCCTCAGTTTATATAAGAAAAAAAGTCTTATGGAAGTTTTTCAAAAAACATCATTTAGCTTTCAGCCACATATTATCGTTTTGCTCTTAGTCACGTGTTTGTCTCGGTTGTAAATTTCGGAAATTTCCTAACTCTTAGGTATATATTGATTGATTGATTATTTATTGCTTTCCGCCACGCTCAACAATTTTTCAGTTATCTAGTGGCGTCCAGTTTTTGTTGGTGGAGGAGAGAACCCAGATACAATGTACCTGGGAAGAGACCACCGACCTTTCGCAACTGGCAAACTTGCTCACATAACGCTGCGGCCGAGATTCGAACACGCGCCGACAGAGGTGAGAGGCTTTGTGATTTTGAGCCCGATGCTCTAACCACTCGGCCACGGAGGTCCCCTTTAGGTATATAAATAATATTTAGCGTAATATATTTTGGCGCACATGCAAGGCATAAATGTTGATAGGCACTCTATCTGTAAAACGTTTTATTGTTGCAGACGCTATCAACATTAAAAAACCCAAACAGTAGTTTGTTTAACTCCGAAGATGAATAGTGCTACGTGTTGTATTGGTTGAAGGTTTGCTTCGTAACCGGGAGGTCATGAGTTTGAGCTCCCTCGTGCCATGGTCGCCTCGAACCTATTACGTAAACAAAGGTAGTAATCGCTCCTTTTGCAAATGCCCGGCATTTAGAAGTGAAACTCAGGGGTTTTACGGATATGACCTTAAAAACCAAGGTCCCGTGTTGTGACAGGAGTTGACAGGTTAAAGAACTCTCACTGCTACAGTCTTAAGCGCTAAGTATAGGTCTAAATGGTACTTTAACAAAAACTGGTGACGTTTCAATATGAGTAGAGCAGTAAATGGTTGGGATTGCCAATGATCAGGTGGAGCCGGGTTCGAATACCCCATCTGACAAACTTTTTCTTTTTTGTGAAAGGAAAAAAGCATAACGATACACAACAAAAAGGATAAATAGAATAGCCCATGTTCTTTGATGATTGGCAATGATTTTTAACCCACACTTCTGTGTTTTCTATCCTCTCTGGAATGTTTGACTGTTGAAATGTATCCTCCCACAATAGCCAAGTAACTCTACTGCATATTGTACAAAGCATTGTAAATCCTTTTTGTTCTAATTTAATGAATTTGTCAGCAAGTCCTTTTCTCAAAGAAAATTCGTTGATTATGATGAAATACAGATATTATGATATGTTATGATTTGTTATCATTGTTTTAAACATTTTGTGCAAGCAAGCCACATGTTTGCAACAAATCCACAAAATAAGTTTTGATTTGATAAGAAAAGCGCTGTATCAGCGTTTTTGGTTTTCCGCTTTATCGAAATTACTATAAATATTACATTCTCAAACGTAACATCTTACCATTTCAGTTGCTAGAGTAAAGTGTGAACGGATTGTAGGCGTATTGGTCAGTATTTGGATGTTTAGTCTGTTCTGGACGGTGTCGCCCCTCCTGGGTTGGAACACTTATGAGCTTGAGCCGTATGAGCTGACTTGCAGTCTCCGCTGGTTCGGACATTCTTTCGGTGATACGTCCTATGTCTGGCTGTGTCTCTTGTTTGTGTACGTCTTTCCATTATCCATCATGGTCTATTCCTACATCCGGATCGCTAAGCACGCCCGGCGTCTCTCCTCAAACTACCTGTCGGGGAACAATGAGACCAAGTCCAAATTCCTGTATAACTTGGAAAAAGGAGCAACGAGGGTAAGAAAGTGGCAATAGTAGGAGAGATATCACAAGGATGAGAGAGGGGTCCCAGCAATGAGAATGACACAATATTAATAAGGGTCCAAAAATCTAAAAAAAAGGACATTAAGTATATAAAAATTGGTTAAAAAGTGTAAGAGAGAGGAATAACAGAGTACAAAGGGGGCACAAAAGGACGAATGAGGGACAAAAATGTAAAACGATGGAAAAAATGAGAAAGGGACACTGAGGGAGAACAAGGGGGAAAAGATGAAAGAGGGATTAAAAGGTAAAAAGGGCGAGAGAGGAGTTGCAAGGGTGAGAGAAGGACAAGCGGCAAACAAAATGAAAGAGTGAGACAAAACAGGGAGCAAAAAGGATGAAAGAGGGACCAAAGATAAAAGTAGAGGAAAAAAGGTAAAAGAGGGTAGGCAAGGGTGAGAGAGAGATGAGAAGGGTAAATATGGGACAAGAAGGATGAGACGAAAAGTCATCATTGTGAGAAAAAGTTTATATTGTTGAACAAGTGACGAAAGTGTGAGAAAAACACTTCAAGGCTAAACAAGCGAACAAATAAAGTGAGAAATGAATTACAATGGTGTTAGAGGGACAAAAGGGATAAATAGGGGCAAACAAAAAAGTGAGAAAGAAATAACAAAGGACAGAAATTGTTAGAGATGGGTCATAGGGGTACTGTGGTATGAGAAGGGTCACTGAAATAGGAGAAGGGAAAAGGGCCAAAAAGTGTGAGAATGGGGCCACAAGTGTAAACATTGGATGTCCCGTAAATGAAGTGTACTTGTATTTTATATAAGATTTTTATTACTATAACAGATATGCATTTATCACCCCATTTTGATTCAGTCAATATATTACCAGATCCATTGTGTAAGATTAGCAGAGGAAGTTCGGAGATTACCTTTGTAGTATGGCCTTTGTACTTTAGAACACCCGTTGCATTTTGTAAAAAGAAAAACAAACAAACAAACGTACAAACAAACAAGTAATTCTAAAAGAATTCAAATATATCCGTGCACGGATAAAGTTTACTTTACAAAATATGTTTGTAATAAATGCATATAGTGGAAGTATATCAGAAAAAAATTGGTGACGTTAACTAACTTGAAATGCGTCAAGGACAAAACCAATGTGTTTTAATTAGTTTTACAAATGTCATACACTTTAATCAGAGCCGATTCTACGTTAACTTGGAGGACTCACGGCAAGTGTGACCAGTCAGCAGGGGTATCTTACTCCTCCTAAGTACCTGACCCCACTTCTGGTGTTTTCAGGGGTCCGTGTTTGCCTTTATCTTGTTACTATATATGATATTGATTATTTCGTTATCTTCACCTTTTTGTAAAAACTCCATATAAATTGTCATTCTAGGTCATTGTAAATCAAGAAACAGAAATTTGCAAATATGACAATCCTTTCCGCGATATATCATAGAGAGTGTTTTTTTGTAGATGAAAATTTTCGCGATATTCTAGCTCATGGTTATATACAAATGATGGTGGTTATATACAAATAATGGTAGCGATATATATGTTAGCTGATATGGAGTTCTAAAGCATACAAAATGATAAGTAATGTAGTGTTTGTTATTTAATTGTCTAAAGCGAACGCCCTAACAACTAGGTACCACGGAAGGTCTATGAATAGGTGAAGATAACAAACAGCGATTAATCTCACAACTCCGATAAGAAATGCAGAATTAAGAGTTGGGCAAACGCAAACCCCCGGACATACCAAATTTGGGATCAGGTGCCTAGGAGGATTAAACATCCCCGATCATACCCGCCGTGAGCCCTATTCTTGATCAGGTTGTTAATAAGTTTATTGAAAGTTCTTTTAATGACGGATTGTGATAGATATCGCTGATAGAGATATCATTTTTTATACGTTGTTTTAGGTCCTTTTGAGAAATTTTTATCGAGACGTTGCAGCGGTAGGTGAAGTGCCATAACATTTGACCTCGGCATGGGTTGAGGGCCGTAACAGTATGGGTTATTTATCGTGCCATGCCGTGACAAGAAATCTATATGTAGGTTTTTAACGTTTCATCCAATAGACCCGCAACTACCGGAAGTTTCGGGAAGGAGCAGTCAATATATATATTGACATCTAAGATACGAGATAAGCTCGATCCCTCGACTTCTCGGTCACAAAGTGAACATTTTAACCACTGAGGCACCACGTGATATCAATACTTGTAAATTATAGTATATAATGAATTTAGAGATATTTTAATATGTTTGTTACATACATGTATCACTGATATCGACTATGATTGTTTTATTTTTCTTGATGTGACGTGTTTTATTACAGGGGCATACAATACGATTCTATTAATCCAATTTCTGGGAATAGAGAAATAAACGTAAGAAATATAGATAAGGAAAATCCAAATAGATAGTATTAATACATTATAAAAAATGACCAACAAAATCAAATAATAAAAAAATAAAAACGAAAGAAACAAACAAAAAAAACAAAAAAATAAAAGAATAAACAAAACAAAAAAAACCTTTGTAATATTTTCATATCTATCACCTTCGATTCTGAGATGCACGTACATATTCTAAATTTACTTTTATTTCTTTTAAAAAATATTAACGCATTTCAATTTTAATTTAGAAATGTTGTCATTGTACCTGACATACGATCTTGTCTTTCCTTAAACCAGAATAAAAAATATATTATCTTTGATAACTATTTTTCATTTTTAAAAGAGTTATTAGTTTCATTGACTTGTGTTTAGACCATACTATATCCATTTTGTCACACAGGTATGTTACGAGGTTGTTCGATACGTATTGTGTATTGTACGATATCTCAAAAGCATTCGACTCATAGAATGAAATGAACGTTACATCCATTCAAAGTATTCTCCGTGGTTTGAAATACACAATTTCAATCTGCGAATCCATTTCTGAAATGCGTCACGGTACGCCGATATAGGTAGACCTCTAGACACTGACTGATGGCTGAGTGAAGTGTTTGTCGGGACTTGTAACGACGACCAGATAAGAACTTTTTAAGTTTAGGAAAAAGTAGCATGGGGCTTGATCTGGAGAGCATGGTGGGTGTGGCAAGGTGGTGACCTTCACCGACTTTAAAAATTGCTTCACAAGCTCAGATGTATGTGAAGGAGCATGATCACGAATTAGACGAACATACCTAAATCCTGATACAGGGCGTCGTTTATGATTTAATATTTATTGATCTTTTTTAGTATCACATCTCGGTAATACCGACCTGTAACACATTTGCCATTTGGCACCGGAATTTGTAGGGCTATACCATCAAATGAGAAGAATATGCAATAAAGAACCTTCTTTGTGGTTATGGTTCTTTTGGCAACTACAGGCCTTCTACCATGTATAATTAGCCATATTTTGTTTCCAATTTTTCTTACTGGTTCGAAATAGTGAACCCATGTTTCATCACCATACACAATATTTGCAAATTGTCTTTGATTGAATTTGGGAAACATTTTGAGCAATTACTTAGCGGTTTGTACTCGTATCCGGTTTTTGGTCATCTGTCAATATATGCGGTATCCATATGGCAGAAATTTTTGGAACTTTCAAAATACGCTTCAAAATGAAACGCACCCGCGATAGCGATATGCAGCAGCTTTGGCATTATCACGTATCATGTACCTGACATCACTTTCAATTATTTCCCTGACTTTTGAGACATTTGCCTTGCCTGTTACAGTCACAGGTCGATTTTGCTGCATCTTTGACGGACTCTGTGCCAGTCAGAAATTGATTTGTCCACGTACGAACTGTCTCATAAGATATGCTATCAGACCCATAAACTCCCCCCAATTCAGTAAGTATCTGCGCAATACCGAATGACCGAGTTTTGTGCGAACTTTCATATAAGCTTGAATTTCTTCAATATTCTCAACCCGTTTCCCAACCATTTTTGCATCAGTGGTCAACAACTGGCTCTATTGAAATGACTATAAGTTTAAAACTGTGTGGAGTTGAAGGCTCGTGTTTATACCGTTGGAAATAGAGCTATTCAAGAGTATCATCATCCACGAAATCGTGCAAAGCGTAATCGCGCTGTGGTACAATACACATCAGATATCGAAGAGCACTCGTACACCAGTAAACCAGCTATATGATCTGAATCAATAGAAAACGTTGACAAACAGATATGAAGGTTTTTTGGAACAGGAAAGAAAAGTTTCAATTTTCCAGATCAGTAGACTAACTATTGTTTAAAATCATTATGATAGGATTTTCTCTTTCTTAAAAGCATGCAAGATAACTATATATAGTTCATACCCAGAAAGCTTGACTCTGAACGATTCATTCGTTGATAACGATATTGACTCAGTATTTTCATTGGCAGATATCGCTGATGATAACATTGATTTTGTGTTTTCGTTGGTAGATTTCGCTCATGACGACATTGATTTTGTATTATCGTTTGCAGATTTCGCTAATGATGACGTTCACGTTCATGTGTACTTGGACGCCGTACGCCATCCTGTCATCGTTGACTTCACTTGGCCTCAAAATCACGTCCCCTGCCATCCTACTGCCGACTTTATTCGCCAAATCGTCCTGTGCTTACAACCCATTTGTGTTTTTTCTGAGTCACAACACATTTAAATCCTTTAAATGGGGATTTGCGTTGTGTAAACAGAATTCGGATGCTCATGAATCTTCAAAGGTGTACATAAACAGGGTGAGGTTTCAGAATCGAGTACAACCCACAGGCGCGGTCAACACTTTAACGGATCATGCGATTGATGCAACGGGAAGTGATACTGATAAACAGAAAAGTTCACGACTTGTAACATTAACGGTTTCTGACTTGATGGAAACGAGTACAAGTTAATTGTAGAAGGCTTGTAACATGCATCATGCAAAGTTTATTTTGTAGTGTTGTGTAAAATCATATAATTGCTTGGTTTGACATTGAAAACAATCGTTTATATAATGATATTCGTTTAAAACGTCGATGACCAATTTGTTGAGGGATACCAATTTCAATGATCTTTTATTTTATGTATGTCATTTTATGATGCTTCATATTTCATATTTCTGAATCATAATTTTCTCTTGGTGTTAATATACTTTCGGGAAAATACGTAAATGACCAGTTCTGTTGAACTACCGGCTGCTTTATATTGCCGAATAGAAAATAATGAACTGCCAAAATACCATTCTTATAAATCGATGCAAGAGCTTGATATGTTACATTATCATAACATTTCAAGCAAAACAAATTATAATTATTGATGTACAACACAGTGCTAAGTCAAACCATTTTATTATTTGGAAAACACATTCAAATCAATTTACTTTTTTCTTTAAAAATATCATGGGAGGAATGATTTAATACAAAACGGGGGGAAAAAAACCTGAATTTTTGATATCGAGAACAAAATATATGTAATCCTGAAGAATATTGCTATTCAAAACAGAAGGTTTAATTTCATATTGCACAAGCGCAGATAAAATTTAGATAAATCATAATGTATGTTGTATTAATTATGAATATGTTTTCTTTGAAGATACTTGAGTACAAAACGTAAAATGCAAAACAATGTGAAGTGTTAATAAAGAGTGAAATAAGATTTATTTGATTTTTGTTGTAATTCATTGTGTGATTGAATGATTCAGAGGATTCTGATTAGCTAACATGCAATGAAATAGAATAATAGAATGTCATACTCACCTCCACGTGCTATTTTGATGAATATGATATTTGAATTTTCCAACATCAGTCCAAAAATGAATAGGGAATTCCAAAATTGATACGATTAGTATTTTAGATTAAGTGGCCATCCAATAAAAATTGCGTTTCTATTCACTTGCCACAACGTTGTGCACTTTAACTGTAAACAAAGATGGCCAACGAGATATCGTTAGTAACTAGTTTCAATGTTTTAAATATTCAGTCATATTATTAAAGAAATACCTCCAACGGAACACAAGTATCATCTTAGCCTCCGGGCTTGGGAAATGTTGTATTTCTCAGGTGGTTAAAGTATTGTATTCACCCAGCAAATGTCAGTAATTGTAATAAAACAAGGGAGCGTTGATAGAGAGTGGATCCACTCCTCATTACTCTCGATAAGCTCACCTTTCCCTCACTGCCCTTTTCTCTACTGTTACCTCCACGCAAGCTCTCCGTCATCATGTTATTTAGTACAAGGTTCCAAGGGTGGAGGACTTTCAGTTAAGGTATTTTTTTTCAAATCATCATATTTTAAATGTAAATGGTTTCTTTTCTTTGTCGTTTTACGTTCTATTCGAGAATTTTTCACTCTAATTGACGTATCATCTACACCTGGCAGAAAGTTCTTAATCGTGTCAACACCGTTTATAGCCATATCCAAAGAACCCGTGACTTTCACTTCTAATTCCGAGTGTTTAACGAAGGGTATGCTAATATTAACATCACAGGTCTGACGTCACGCCTTGCTGTCATACAAAAGTGTAAATTTATATCATGTTACTTAAAAATGATGGAGTCATTTTATATGTGAAAAAAAATCTAGAATGGGATTATGCATATAAATGAAGATTGCATTAGAATTGAGGTCAAATGTTATATTCAGCAAATCACTATTTAAATGTACTGTAAATTATGTGTATTGTACAATTCGGTGACAAATTCTTCAATGTGATTGTGATCTATGCACTGGATGCAATCTACAGTGAAATACGAAAAGTTACAAACAATGTGCCTTTAATACAGCAAAAATTAAAATCTATTCGTTAAATTCCATCGGTGTCAACACTTTCGGAATACAACAGCTGTATCCGCGGAAATCTGGAAGACGTTCATCTGATGATCGTTTTATTTCCAGAAATAGAAAAACTTCAATAAGTTCAAAGAGGTTTTTACAAGAATCGTGCACGGATGTTTCATAAACTCTCCATCCCTGTGGCCAGTACAGGGATATACTGACAAGGAATTACGGACAAGGACGTACGGACAAGGAATTACGGACAAGGAATTACGGACAAGGAAGTACTAACAAACGCTGATCACTTATTCTTGTTTGACTTAAAAGAACAGATCAAACTTGCGTCCATCAGCGCCTCTGATGTTCATGTATAATCTAAGCTATGTTTCTTTTGCAACCAACACACAAACATCGGAAGATATAAACTCTTTGATGCCATTCATTTCGCATTTATTTTTGATGAATAAGAATTCTGTTGTTATAAATGTGTGGACAGCAGAAGATAGACAATGGCGAAATGCATGATGAACCAATCCAGCCCTGTTTATATTTTGTTAAATACAAGCAAAACTGTAAAAGATGATTTATCCAACAACAAAAAATAATAATAATAAAAAAAATAATAAATGAATAAAAAAAAAACAACAAAAAAAAACATCGTCAATAAATTTCATCATTCAGATTGCATCTGTGAAAATAATGAAAAGTAATGTACTAGAGTAAGTAAGTAAGTAATTCTTATTTAAAGTCGGAACTATTTACAGCGAACTAGTAGCATGAGCTAAAAAGCTCTTTAACCAACTATATAGCATAAACGCATAGCACAAAAGATATATGTGCATGCAGTCATTAAATACAGAACACTACACGCATATATTGATATCAGAAATCATGCAAACATATATAAGGACCACACATACAAAACAAATAAACATATATACAAATAAAAGACATAGAGAAATGGGGCAAAATGCACAGCACTAAAACAATTGGGAAACGTAAAAACATGCACATGTATACTGGGACTAAATAAAAAACACATACATGTACAGAAGAAACAGGAGTAAAAATAAACAGCACTAATACAGTTTGGAAAGGTAAAACATGCATACGAAAATAGGGACTATACAAAACGCATATACATCCAGAAAAATTCAGAGGTAGTAGGAGGTAAAATACACAGAACTAATACAACTGGGAAAAGTGAAAAACGACAGGTAGCAATAATAATTTAAGATAAAAAAAATTAAGATCTCAGCTGGAGGTGCTGGAGTCTGCATGAGCTACATTTACAATTTAAGGATATAATTTGCAAATTGACTACATGATAGCAATTTCTTACATCATTCGGCAAAGAGTCCCAGAGCGTTGTTGCCTCATAACTAAAGATTTAATCCCATACCTGGTTGTTCTTGATCTGGGTACTTCAGATGAATTTGATTGATTGATTGTTTGTTTGTTTAACGTTCCGTTGAGAAATTTTCATTCACATTGAGACGTCACCAGCTGTAGGTGAAGTACCACAAATTTAGACCCATGCTTAAATAAAGAATATCTTATTTTGTTACCTTACCTGAGCAGGAGGATCAAATAAGCTTATCTAATCATGCAGATGTCATCCGGAATCTGTTTAGTTTTCATATTTTCAACTTCTTAAGAATCATTTGGATATTTTAGAAAATACATTTGGTACAATATATTATTGGTTAAATGAATCCAAGTTTGTTCAAACGAAAGTCTACCACGAATGTTAAGGAAAGGGGTCAGAAATTAAGGTATTCAATTTACATCGGGATCGATTGTTAGTAAAATGAATATCAAAACCATTGCGAGGCCATTATTGTTTTGTTTTTTTTTAAATCGCAGAAAGTCACTTATAGAAATAGTACAAAATAAACACATTTAATATCCAAGCCCATGTGATGTATGGATACGAATTATCGTAGCTATACTGGATTTCAAAACGGCACATAAATCCTTACAAACAGATATAAATTGCTGGATTTGAAAACAAAACTTTCATCGTATTATATTGAAACCAGATATTGTTTCTACTATTTTATATTGTTCGTTTACTTGTAGGGAATTATATAAGCAAATTAGGATCTTAAGGAAATATGAGAAGCATCTTCCAGTACTTCAAAATTATTTCCATTTGCTCAATCTGAAGAGTTCCTGAAGATAATTCTTGCATAGTAAAGAATGTTCGAGAAAGGTATTGAAATAGGAATTTACCACATATATCTATATGATATAGAGTACAATGTCTGTTGTATAATAGAAAAATGCATTTGTTTCTTGCCGTTTGCATAGTGAAGAATGATCTCAAACCATGAGGGGGCCTCCGTGACCGAGTGGTTATAGCATTGCGCTCAAAATCACAAGGCCTCTCACCTCTAGTCGGCACGGGTTCGATTCTCGCTGTCGCTGATATATGTGAGAAAGTTTGCCAGTTTACTTTCGGAAGGTCGGTGGTCTCTTCCCAGGTACATTGTAGCTGGGTTTTCTCCTCCACCTACAAAAAATTTGACGCCACTAGATAACTGAAAAATTGTTGAGTGTAGAGAAAAACAACAATCAATCAATCAAACTTTTCTACCAGCAATCGACCCGAACTAACCACTACAGTTTTCTAACGAATGCTCGTTCTCTGAGGTAAAGTCGGCATTTAGATATATCGACGACGTTTCGTCTATTAACAATAATCATTTTCATTCATATGTTAATTCGATATATCCCAGTGAATTCGAAATAAAAGACACAACAGAGTCCTCCACATCTACTTCGCATTTAGATATTTTATTGAAAATAGATGTTAACGGCAAACTAACAACAACTCAACTTTATGACTAACGAGGTGATTTCAGCTTCTCCATCGTGAACTTCCCATTTTTATGTAGCAATATTCCAGTGTCACCTGCATATGGTATTTATATCTCTCAACTGATTAGATATGCAAGAGCTTGTTCTACATCTGATCCGTTTAAAATCGAGGCAGGTTACTGAAAAACAAGTTGATGTTACAGGGGTTTCAACAATCTCGTTTGAAGTCAGCATTTTGCAAATTTTGTATTATATATAGGATTTAAGAGATTGTTCACTTTTGTTATCTTCCATTTTCATAAGGGATACTTTTGTAACTGTATACACTGGAGCAGATATAAATAGAAAACCAGATCTCCACAGATAATGAATTAAAAGTAAATACCGACTTACTGTTGAACATGTAAAACTGTATCGCGCAGTATTTTGTGGAAACATCCAAGATGTAATATATGAAGGTTAATGTTTTATTTGCGCTGTGTTTTCGCGTAGAAAATTTTTACTGCATATTAAGGGACTATATATTTGCACTACAACTGTTCCTTGGAAAGATGAAATTCTTCAAAATCATGCTTCAGAATTAAATAAAAATAAAATTCCAGTCTATGGGACGAATGAATACGAGTTACTGTACCTATACTGGATTCCTAAATTTTACAAATATCCTTAAACAGACACATTGCTGGATCCAGTAAATGCTCTACCAAGCCCCCATCTTTCCTCCTCATTAAAATGTGAGGGCGAGTCAATAAGTAACCAGTCTTTCCCATTTCCGATTGACCGAAACGGTCATGATTTTTATGTCATGTTTTAATACATGTATTATCCCTGATACAAATTTGCACGGGTATCGAATCACTCTTTAATTAGATATTGAATATCAAACATGGCTAGTGATGCAAAGATTTGGTTTTCATCTAAAGTTGAGTACCGTGCTGTAATTCGTTACTTGCATTTAAAAGTTAAAACAGGCAAGGAAATACACGGCGAGTTAGCCGATATTTATGGGTCTTCTGCAGCATGTCATGCTCAGATTAAATTCTGAGTAAGGGAATTCAAACGCGGTAGAACGTTTTTAGAAGATGAAGCCAGGTTTGGACCCCCACTGGATGCCACCGACGAAGAAATATGTATGAAAGTTCGGGATCTAGTATACTTTGATAGGCGAATTCAGTTGGAAGAAATAGCACGGGCGTTGGATATTTCACATGGTACCGTTTCAGCAATCTTACATGATAGTTTAGGTATGCAGAAGTTAACAGCCCGTTGGATCCCCAATTCCTTAGCGATAAGCAAATTTGTCATCCAGAGCATCAGTATGCAGTGCCTTGTTGAAGTGTATTATGTCAAAAGATGATTTTTGTTTGCGTATGGTGACTGTAGATGAAGCTTGGGTTCATTATTATGAGTCAGAGAATAAAACTCAGAGTTGTTAATGGGTAGGATCGGGGTCCCCAGAGCCCAAAAAAGTTCAAGACGCAACCATTTGTTGGGAAGGTGATGGCCACAGTATTTGGGGACGCAAAAGACGTTATTATGTTGACTTTTTACCCAAGAGAAGTACAATAAATGAAGTATATTATGCAAACTTGCTAGACCAGCTGATAACGCCATCCGTGAAAAACGCCGAGGTAAATTCTGAAGGTGTTTTGCAGCAACAGGACAACGCGAGAGTCCACATTTGCAAAGTTGAATAGAAACATATGCAAGAAGAGGTCTAAATCAAATATGAATTCTAAAAAACATTTCAAAGAACTTTTAGTAATTTTGAAATTACAAAACTTTTCCCACATGAACATCAAAACTTATGACTTTTCAAATTTACACGGACATTCCTTACGATAAATTAAAATACTTGGGTTTTAACATCATAAACAGCTGCTTCTTTAATAAAAATGGAACATGGAAATATTCATATCTTCTGATCAGTCATTCAAAAAACTACTTCGTTAAACACAACTTTATTTCTACAAAAAAGTACTCTGTAGTTGATATTTAAATAACATTGTTCCTTATTGACATAATCTTCCTAGTTGATCAAGTCTCCAACAGTCTGTTGGAATTACCATGGGCGCGACGTGTGCTCCTTCATTAGCTGACCTGTTTTTATATTCCTACGAGGCAGAGGTTATTTAATATCTTCTAATAATTAATATCTGAATGAGAAGAAAAATCTCTTGCTGTGGCCCTCACATTTATATTTAGATACATCGACGACGTTTTATCTATTGACAATAATCATTTTAAATCATATGTCGATACGATATATCCCTGTGAAGACACCACTGTCTTCCAATGTGCTTTATACTTACATGTACATATTTTATTGAACGTAGATGTTAACGGCAAAATAGCAAGGCAATTTATAACAAACGGGATGATTTCAATTCTCCATCTTCAAATTCCCATATTTATATAGTAATATTCTATTATCACCTGCATCTGGTGTTTTTGTCTCTTAACTGATTCAATACGCAAAGGCATTTTCTGTGTATGAGCAAGTTTAAAATCAAGACAGTCTACTAACAAATAAGTCGATGTTAAAGGGATTTCGACAGTTTCGATTAAAATGGGCATTTCGCAAATTCTGCGGTCGTTATAACGATAGAATTTACAAATACTGCATGTCATTAGGTGGAATACTGTCTGACGTGCTTCATTCAAATTATTAGACTGTTCTGTACGTACTAATTTTAACTACGGACTATTTCGCTAACTTGATCAAGATGTAGGACCCAGGGCGTGAGTGACCGGTCAACAGGGGAAGCTTACTTTTCCTCGGCACCTGATCCCACCTCTAGTGTGTCCAGAGGTCCGTGGTTGCCCTACACGTAATTTTGTATTCTTTACAGGAGTTATGAGATTGATCAATTTTCCTTATCTTCCCTTTTTCACGAATAATTATCAGCAACCACAGAAAGTTCTAAAAATCCGGTCCACCAATGTCCTTTATAAATACAACACTATCCAACATTCTTCAAACGTGTAACTCTATACAGTGTATTTTATAACTATGACCCTATACAGTGTTCTTTGATAACTATAACACTATACAGTGTCTTTTGTAACAAAAATTCTATACATTGTCCCTTTATAACTATAACTCTATAGATTGTCCTTTTATAACTATAATTCTATACATTGTCCATTATAACTATAACTCTATACAGTGTTCTTTATAATTACATGTATAATTCTTTGTTCAGTGTCCTTTCTAAATGTAAAGCCATCTAGTGTCTTTGAGAACGTTAACATCATCCACTATTCGTTGTTACTTCAGATATAACGCTCTCCAGTGCTCTTTATGTCTTTATCCCTATCCAATGTGGATAGAAATAGTCCATATAATTGTCACTATATGCATGGCGTAATGCCGTACCTTCTTTTGCCGGCCATTTGAAATACACTACAGTTCCGTTGGCAAGCCAACCCGCCCACCAACTGAAAGATCCGACAGAGGAAATTACGTGGTCACATGTCGCCATCAAAGCCAAGTCTTCCATTGGTGAATTGCCGGAAACGAATTTTACTCTGTATTGCGGAGATATGTTGGCTTTCGACCACTTGAGATCATCGGTGCAAAGAATGAAAATGGGGAAGATGTGATATTCAAATAGCTTCATAGCAGTTAGAAAGTATTCTTTATTCGCAACCCGATAACCTTTTTTGTTGTTGACCATGTCAGTTCTCCTTATATGGATAGCGATCAAAGTCACGTGTTTCCGAGATTTGTTGTACTGGTGCAGAATGTTATCTATTATCATATTTGCCTTGTTTTGCAGAAATTCTCGAAAAACTAGTTGTTGTCTGAGTTCGAAAGAAACTTCTTGAAAGTATTTCCAAGACTGTAGAAAAGGACCCACTCTGCATGTCGCATTCGGTACAAAATGGAGTATGTTTTCATCGTATAGAGACGCATGCTTTTCCCTGCGATATTTTGCGTTTAGACACTCTCGATTTCTATCACCGATAGACAAATGTGTGCTATTCCGTAATTTAAAAACGTTGTATACAGCATCTTTTCTACTGACAATCAAAGTCATGCTTTTCTGATAAGCTATTCCGAAGGCTGATGCAAATTGAAATAAATTGTTTCCTAATCTGTATATAAATGTAGGGCATAGGTAGAACGTAGGCTGTGGAGATGATGTATGGTAAATAGATTGAAACGAGCGAGTCCGTTTGAGGCGATCTTGGTACTCATCTCGATGGATTGTAATACTACTGGTGGGAACTGGATTAATGGACTGTATACTAGAGACATTTAGAACATCTCCAAACGTCCAATTCAATATTTGGTTACGCAGATATTCTTGATTTGTAAAGAGATAGATGACCAGCATTAGTGATTGAACCGTCAGTAGAACACACCAAATCCTGTAAAAAATAAATTATGTACGGCAAATATATAATCATCTCTTAATCATTAATGAATAAATTAAGTATTGTTTATCTCAGTTTCAGTATGTAAAATGTAATTATTTACATCACAGTTAATCGACCAACTTAGAAGAGACTAAGATAATGTTATAAAAGACCGAGTAATGTTATCAAAGATCAAGTTACGTTCGAATTACGTTAGGAAAGACCAGAGTAACAACAGAAACACTCGAGTAACGTTATAAACGACCAGAATAACGCTAGAGAAGACCATAGTAATGCTCGAAAAATGGAATAACATAAGAAAAGAACAAGGTAATGTCAGAAGAGACCGTAACATAAAAAGAGAGCTGAGTAACGCTAAAAGAGTCAGGATATCGCAGCAGAAGACAAGAGCAACGTTAGAACAGGTTATCACTTATCGAACTGTAATTCATCTCGACTGACTGACGATCGTTATTACTTAAATAATAAATAACGATTTTAAAAAAAAAAACCCATTTACTAGGATATGAAGTCAGTGTGGTTACATGATGAAATACTGTGAAGCAATTGCAACAATTGCTATCAATCATGTCAGACAGCAATCAAACTAATGACAGTTTACATTGCAAATAAGATCATTATAACAACCATAGAATTACGAAATGCCAACTTTAAACAGACAGTTCCAACCTCTGTAATATCAACTTATTTCTCAGCAGTAGCCTAATGTAAAAATTGATCATACGCTGAACATACTTTCGCGTATCGAATCATTTGGGAGACATAAACATAATATACAGGTGATGATGCAGTAGTGGTACGCAAATATTGGAAATTGATGATGGAGAGCCTGACGTTATGCCGTTTCTCATAAATCTGACACGTTAGTTTACCATTAAAGACTATCGTCAGTTATACACTCAAATGCGTTTTTACCATAGCTAATAGTATTTGGAAAAGCAGTAAATTGGACTCACCGATTCCTGCTACGAAACGCGCAATATGAATGGTCGATCAAATGTCATCAAATCTATGGTTGGTTAATCTACTACTAATATTGAGGTGAACTTGCTATGAGTTACATATCAGAAAAGATCGTTTGGACCAATCTGAGAGCATCAAAATTCCAGATCAAATTAATAAACAATTCAGGTGATTGAGAACCAGCTTTCAACCCACCTATTCCTTTTTAAAAACGACGAAGCACAGAACACATTTTATATACCTTGTGTAATTCCAAAGCTGACATAAGTTATTAATTTGAGGACCCCATAGCCGACCCCCCCCCCCCCCCCCCAGCCTCTGTCTGATGAGAAAACTCCCGAATCCCAAGGTGATTTTCTAGGAAATGTATTGCTTCAACCAATCTTTTGCTGAACCTTGAGGTGATTATTGGTGTGATTGATTGATTGATTATTTATTGCTTTCCGCCACACTCAACATTTTTTCAGTTATCTGGTGGCGTCCAGTTTTTGTTGGTGGACGAAAGAACCCAGATACAATGTACCTGGAAAGCGACCACCAACCTTCCGCAAGTAAACTGGCAAACATGCTCACATAACACCGCGGCCGAGATTCGAACACGCGCCGACAGAGGTGAGAGGCTTTGTGATTTTGAGCCCGATGCTCTAACCACTCGGCCACGGAGACCCCCTATTATTGGTGTACAACCTAATAATATTGCACTGTAGCTGTAAATAAAGATGGTAAACAAGACTATCGTTTGTAGCCCCAGTAGCCGGTTCGACGTTTTATTAATGAAATATTTCTTAATTATCATAACACTTTGTTTTTTGATTCAGTGTTTAGCACCAGAAAATATTTTTCATGAAATGAGACATTCCACTTTGGGTGAATGTTAATACTGCATTCTTTCATATAAATGTCACTAATGCTTCAGTTTCTAAATGAATAGATTTTCCAACACCTGAAATATATCTTACCTACATGGCCAAGGAGCTAATGAATTTATATCGGTATGTAAATTTGAAACTTGTTGGGAGTTAGATGCTTGGAAGCTCTCACATCTATATCTAACTTGCGTTAAATTACGAAGTTTTGAAAAAATACCAAACCAGATATGAAATGTATTACTCGTTTATGTATTATGCATTATTCAAAATATGTGTGTCGTACCTCTATTTTGCTCTGTTGCTTAGATAATGAATTTCCTGAGGTCCTAGTAAATCAGTTCCAAGGATTTGGAATAACAGTGTTTGGGTTACATTATGCAATATCTGAAATTTGCATTTTTCCAGCATAACAATAAATTGATTTACAAAGTCATTAAGAAGGACATGTGATTAAGCAACCAGTAATATTCTGATAATGAAATATCGAGCGGCATGAAATGCAGATGGCAGTCGTTAACAACTGAACTGTCTAAATGGAATACAGATGAATCAGGTCGGTGAAAATAAAATAAATGTAAAAACAAAAAGGCTACTCGATATGTACAGTGATGTTGGTGTGGGAAGTTTGTATTCAGGAAAGAACAATAGTATTTTATATCCTATTTTCTTCCAGCGAGTTGGCATATATGTTGCGGCAACTTGACAAAAGAGTCGGGGGGGGGGGGGGGGGGGGGAGGAGGAAGCAACTAATGGTAAAAATGTTGCGGAAATTGGCAATGGGGTAGCTGTCATGCGCACACCAAGAATATATTTCAACGTTTGATGCATTACATTCAGTATTCATCGATAATTCGCTTCTACTAACCTGTGAATAATCAATTAATTATTTTTTTTTTTTTTTTTTTTTTTTTTTAAATTTTCATATTTTATTTCCCAGAACCTACTCTATAACAATTTCAAAACCTAACTAACAATAGTAGGGCAGCTGCCAGGGATGGGGCCCTGACTAAGCTCCCTCGAAATACATTGAATTTTACCTATGGTTTCACGCAGGGTACCTATTTGCAATTTCATTTATTAAATATTCATTTTTAAGTAAATGTATAGAACATATAAATCATAATTTTTACACAATTGTATGATAAAAAAAAAAAAAAAAAAAAGAAGTGACAGAGTAATGGATTTTCTTAGAATATACAATTCAAATTACACTCATGCTGCCTCAGTGTCCACACACAAACTACAGTCCACAATGACCCGAGGACAGCATTTTTCAACCGAGAGACTGCTTTCTCTCGGTAGTGGTATTTTTTAAATACATGCATAGAGCTATACATACATGATGTTGATAATACATATATATATATATACTACTCAAAGTTTGATAAGGATCATATAGTTCTTACATTATAAAATCAATATATGAATTGATAAGACACGCAAATTTCATCATAGTGTTGGACTGACCCCTCTTGAGCCTCAAAACACAGGTTAGGTAGGGAAATGCATGCTGCAGTGATCATGAGTAGCACGTGAAGCATGGTACCCACATTATTCACATTTCTGAGTGCTTGTCGTTGATTTCAATTTGGCCATTGTCTTTACATCTGACCTCGTTTAAGTCACTGTTACTCTATGAACATGCCTCCACAACGTCAAAGACGTCGTTTGACTATTGAAGAATTGGCCAGATGCATAGGAATGCTCGAAAATGGTGCAAGACAACGTCACGTTGCAGAGCTATTGGGTGTCAGTCAGAGCGTTGTTTGCAGAGCTTGGAACCGGTATCAAGCTCATGGTTCAGCTTCTCATCGACATGGAGGCGGCAGAGAAAGGTCCACCACGCAGCAAGATGACCGTTTTCTCTTGATTTCAGCACGACGTCATCGGTTTGCAACGGCGACTGCGCTTAGAAATGATCTTCTGAATGCAACTGGAGTTAACATTTCCACGCAAACTGTGCGTAATCGTCTTCATGAAGGTGGTCTTCGTTCCCGGAGAGCCTGTATTCGCATCCCTCTTACTCAGCGACACAGACAAGATCGTTTGAATTGGGCCAGGGCTCATGTGAATTGGAGGGTTGCTGATTGGGCCCCTGTACTTTTCACAGACGAGTCGAGGTTTTGTGTTGACTTCACAGATCGTCGTGCACGAGTGTGGAGAAGGGCAGGAGAACGATATCAGGACGCTAATGTTGCTGAACATGACAGATATGGTGGTGGGTCGTTGATGATTTGGGGAGGAATCAGTCGAGCTGGACAAACTGATCTCCATGTCCTAAGGCGAGGCACGATGACCGGAGTGCGCTACAGGGATGAAGTCCTGGATGTGTACGTGAGACCATATGCTGGTGCTGTTGGTCCTGACTTCATCCTCATGGACGATAATGCACGTTCACATCGTGCTAGGGTGGTGGACGAGTACCTGGAACGTGAGACAATTGTTCGTATGGACTGGCCAGCTCGTTCTCCAGACCTCAACCCTATCGAGCATGTCTGGAATATGCTTCAGGTAGCGATTTCACGTCGTCCTGTACAACCAGCCACCCTCCAGGAATTTGAAAATGTTCTGATCCAAGAATGGAACAATATCTCTCTTGCGTCCATTCAAAACCTCGTTGGAAGCATGAGACGACGTTGCCAAGCTGTCATTGGAGCTAACGGAGGCCATACCCGCTATTGACACTTGTTTGTGCAGTGTGAAATGGAATGTGCAGAGTTTAAACAATTCCGTGATCATGAAATTACCATGCTTTTCAGGGTACTCTCCCTTTACCTTAGGAGTATGCGATGAAATGTCATGTTTGCCAAATTTTTCTGTCACAATTTCTTGAAGTAAACATTTCTGAACATAAATCACTCTGTGTTGGTTGTCATTCACCTTTGTTGAAAGTTTTACAAGTGCTGAAAAATATGATCCTTATCAAACTTTGAGTAGTATATATATATAAGGTATGAATACGAAGGTATCAAAACATAAATATACATTTTATTGATAGTATTATATAAATCTAGCAATTTATATATCGCAAAATGATAAATGTACAACAAGTGATTGATTAAAGCAAGTCACATATTTTTTTGATAATTGTAGATTGGAAATCGGTATCTAGTCTCAATATGACTTTGTAAAAATTTGTGAGTGATGATCTCGCATGAGAGATCATATTTTGACCACTTTCATTCTCTCCTTTGATTCTACATAACATTTTGTATTTGTATATTCTACAGGCAATATATGAGATAACATTGTTTAATAGAATTGTTTTGCTATTAATCTCATCATAGAAACCAATGACAATGTGTTTCCATTTCACTTCAAATTTTAGTACAACACCGACTATACGCCATATTTGACGAACATTTCGACAATCATAAATTAGGTGTCTATTATTTTCAATGTCGTTACTGCAAAAAGCACATAATTTATCAATTTCCCTATTCCACTTACTAGCTAGATATCTGTTGAATAATAAATTATGTAACAGCTTATAGTTAAATTCAGCAACGTTCTTATCGATGATATTTGATATTTTTTGAGTGGATATTAATGTCCATGATATTTTCCTTTGTATTCCAAATTCTTTCTCTAAAGATGGTTGGTGAAGGGGTTTTTTGAACTTTTTATGTAAAAATATTTGATAGAAGAATTTGCAGGTACTGTTTTCATTGTTGAAATAGCTATTATCTTGAAATTGGATTCTCAAGGAACTTGCGTTGTTAAAATACACCGACTTTGTAAAGTCAATGTTTCCTTTAAATGATGAAAAAATGTGTTTCATAATTTTGTACTGACATAACCAGTTATGTCTACATTCAAGATTAACGTAGAACCATTCTGGTGGTTTCAAACCATTTGAATCTACAACATCTTTTACATATAATAAGTTGCTTTCAACCCATTCTTTGAAAAATAGTGTTTTTCCTTTATACGCAAGTAAACGGTTATTCCACAGTGGCTGAGCTAGAAAGGTCTCAGTTGACATATTGACAGCATTAATATATTTTTTACATTCGTTGTAAAATACAAATATTTGTTGATAAAACTGAGGTAGTTTTTTGACAATATCATATCTACATAAGTGTGTCTCATTTGTTTGAGTTATATATAGAATATTGACTCCATGTTTTACACAAAGTGATTCAACAAAAGTTTTGAGTTTTGTCTTACACGTCAATAATTTATTAACCCAAGATGCTTTCATGGCCTTAAGTTTAGATTCTATATCAATAATTCCTATACCTCCTTCTAAAATTTTCCCAATCAAAGTAGCTCTTTTGATTCGGTCTTTCTTCTTCCACAGAAAAGTGTATACAAGCTTGTTCATATATTTGATATCTTTTTCTTCAGGAAATGGTAATATTGATGATAAATATATAAGTTTTGAGACAGCTAACGTGTTTATAACACAGCATTTACCAAATAAAGTGAGATTTCGAGTTTTCCATGACTCGAACAGTTTTTCCATGTCTGAGATACACTTGATCCAATTATTTTGGTAACATAGTTCTTTATCGTGACCTATATATACACCTAGAGTTTATTAATTAATTTATAAAGTATATTAAAAACTGATATTTTTTAAACTTTTAAAATTCTATGATTATGATTTCAGAATCCTCATGACCAGCTGTAATTTGATCAGGGGTTATAAAACTTCAAGAGACTCGATTTAGATCTGTGATCCGTGGGAGCTGTCTCTAATTATATTTTTCGACAGAGGGATCACGGCGGATGTGACCGGTCAACAGGGAATGATTACTCCACCTCCTTGTGTCCAGGGGTCTGTGTTTGTTCTGTTTTCGGTAAACTTGAACGTTTCATTAGCAATACTAATAGGTCATCGTTATGTTAACTTGCACGCGGGGCACTACGTGGATAAGTTCATCGCTTATTAGTGGATTCGAAGGCTATGACATACCACATGATATGTCCTAGTCTCTGCATTTGGAAAATAAATTCATTATATATATAAATTTATTGACAAAGCTTGTAACAACATTGTCTTTGTTTCAATTAAGGCTCATTATTACATCTGTGTACTAAATTCATTCCACATTTGGTAATCCTACTTATACCCCAACTTCCACATTCAAGGATGAAATTCTTCAAAATTTTTCATTTTTTCGACAGATGTGATACCCAAGACAATGAGCTGTGGTACTTATACTGGATTCCTAAACTTTACAAAAAAAAATTACAAACATAGATACATTGCTGGATCCAGTAAATGCTTTACCAAGCTTTAATTTGCTCCTCACGAAAATGTTAACTGCTGTGAAGGAGAAAATTTAAACGTATTGTGCCACGACATTTGCAAGAAATAGTGTAAATCAAATGTGGATTCTAAAAAATTCTAAAGAACTTACAGAAAATTTAAATCTAAATTTAATTTAAAAGCAAAAAACTTTTCTCAAATCACCAACATCAAAACGAATGCCTTTTCAACAATTTAAACTACTATTTCTTACGATAAATTAAAAACTAGACTTTTTGACAGCATATAAAGTCGTTTTAATAAAAATGGAAAAAAATATTCATATGTTGTGATCAGTTAAACGCCACTCTATGCACGAGTACTCTGAAATTGATATTAAAAGGATGCCGCAGTTGCTCATTGACAATATCTTCGTAGTTCTTAGTTGATCAGGTCTTCAAACAGTCTGTTAGAATTCTCATGGACACGAAATGTGCTCCTTTCTTAGCTGACCTTTTTTGTTTTTATTCTTAAGAAATAATAAGAATAAAAATATTCTTATTTTTATAAGAATAAAAATATTCTTATTTTTAAGAGAAAAAATTTTGTTCTTTTTCAAAAGAAAAGAAAAAGAAATAATCTCTTGCTGTGACCTGCAACTCGACATTTAGATATCTCGACGACGTTATATCTATTAATAATGATATCAATTTCTTTCATATTTCGATTCGATATATCCCACTGAACTCGAAATATAAGACACCACAGAGTCTTTCACATTTGCTTCCTATTTAGATATTTTGATGAACATAGATGTTAACGGCAAACTAACAACTGAACTTTATGACAAATAAAAGACCAACTTCTCAATCGTCAGCTTACATATATATGAATTGGTCGCGGTAGCTCAGTGGTGGAGCGATCACTTCGAAACCGGGAGGTCATGAATTCGAGCCCCCCCCCCCCCCCCTCCTCCTCGTGCCATGGCCGTGTATAACCTAAGGCGTAAACATGGGTAGTGATTGTGGTATTTTAATACGAAAAACAACCAAACAAACCATGATTATGTAGCAATATTATCAACTGCATTTGGTGCTAATCTCTTAACTGATTCGTTACGGGAGAGCTTGTTCTACTTATGATCAGTTGCAAGCTACTGACAAGTAAGTTGATCTCATATGAATTTCAGCAGTCTCGTCTTAAATTGGCAATTTCGCAACTTTTATGGTTGTTATAACGATCTAATTTACCAATACAATCTGTAACTGGGTCGAATGATGTCCGAAAGTTTCATAACAACTGAGGCCTTTCTTTGCACACTGATTTTGATAATAGATTACTCCGTTTATTCTATCAAGATATAGGTCTCATGACAGTGTGATCAGTTGACAGGGGATATTTACTCCTCCTAAGCACCTGATCCTACCTCTCGTATGTTTAGGGGTCCGTGTTTGCGTCACTTTTAATTAATTTTGTACCTTTTAAAGGAGTAAATTTAATGAAAATAATTCAATATTTAAAAAACAAACCAACATCGCAAAAATAAAATTGATATATAATTATATTTTTTCTCTAATATTTTCTTTTCTTTGAAAAGTTCCATTCTCAGTAGTACATTTTGTACTTTGGTTTGCATTCTCCAGCACGTTTTCTGGGAGTTGAACTCAGTTCAGTTTTCTAAGTCATCAGGCACAGTTCGCATGGAAATATTGTGAGGGACTTTTGGATGAGCTGCATTTATCCTTTCTAATTACTGGTAATTTCTAATTACTGGTAATTTCTAATTACTGGTAATAATCGTTTGAAGGGCTATCTGGTTCATGGCAATTCTTACCTTGACTTTTTCTAATTACTGGACGTTCATACCTGGATTGCTATTTAATTACCTTCTCTAGCTGCTGATCATTAGAATCTATCTAATTACTGGGAAATCTTCTACCTTCTCTAGCTACTGATTATTAGAATCTATCTAATTACTGGGAAATCTTCTACCTTCTCTAGCTACTGATCATTAGAATCTATCTAATTACCGGGAAATCTTCTACCTTCTCTAGCTGCTGATCATTAGAATCTATCTAATTACTGGGAAATCTTCTACCTTCTCTAGCTACTGATCATTAGAATCTATCTAATTACTGGGAAATCTTCTACCTTCTCTAGCTGCTGATCATTAGAATCTATCTAATTACTGGGAAATCTTCTACCTTCTCTAGCTGCTGATCATTAGAATCTATCTAATTACCGGGAAATCTTCTACCTTCTCTAGCTGCTGATCATTAGAATCTATCTAATTACCGGGAAATCTTCTACATTCTCTAGCTACTGATCATTAAGATCGAAAGTTTATTTAATTACCAGGAAATCTTCTACCTTGACTGTTTTCTAACTACTGGTGATTGATATTTGGAGTGTATATAATCTGGTAATTCTTACCTTGACTGCTCTTGAATTACTCACAAATCTCCATTTCACTGCTATTTAGTTACTGGTAATTCGTACCTGAAGCACTATTTAATTACTACTACCTGGAGTCTTTCTAATCACTGCTAATTATTATCTGCACGGCTATCTACTTAGTTGTTTTACATACCTCGTGTACTATTTAATTACTTTTTTAAGGGGATTATATAATGTACAATAGAATTAGTAATTTACGTTTAAAAGAAATGTATATTTTTAATAAATTGACTGAAATGTAATTTGGAAATTTTTACCTGGACGGTTATCCAACTACTGGTAATGTTTACCTGATCAACTGTCTAATAACTGATAATTTTTACCCGGTTATTATTTTAGTTGCCAGTAATTCTTACCTGGTATTCGATTATGGTAATGTTTACCTGAATTAATATATAAATATTAGTACGTATATATCTACAATATGTGCTTACCTTGGTAAATAACAAATTTGAACCTTAACCATCCTGCAATTCAGGATAGCAATAGAAAAATTCGCCAAGCATAAAAAAATTTTCAAAAGCAAAACATTCAGCGGGACATGTTTATTTTTACTTGTATTTCTACCTGTTTAGAGAAAATATAGATGATCCATCTAATCTTCAACTTGTTTTCTTTAGAAAAGTTTATGGGTGAATGGAGTTTCGCACAATCGAGTAGGTCTTATTCGTCACGTGTCTTGATTATTTTTGTCTGAATCTCGTACACGTAGATCGATGATAACAAAGACAAATATTTTAATTTCATTTCTCTAAAACTGATGAACACGGAGATTTCTACCAAATGTGAAATTCGTGGACCTTGGTTTGGGTTCGTTGTTTCAATGTAAAGATTTTATGGATTATATTATAAACAAATGGCTCACAGGCCTTATCGGTCACCTGCGTATTAGTAAAAAGTAAGTGTGTCAACGAAAATTCGACTATTCGATTATTCTTCGATACCATAGACGTTCGACTAAATTTTTTGGTGCGAATAGTTGGTAAAAAATCAATCTAATTAAAATTAGATCCTTTGATTCTCTAAGTGATAGTAGGTGAACGGATTTCGTGTAGTTATTTGTTTCTCATGCATCGCTTTAATTTTAATCAATACACGTAATTTTTAGAAACAGAAGACACTATTTCACAGTCGTTATCTGAGCAGCATGAATTGTGGATGCGTTTTTAGTTCCTTATCTTGAAATTTCATTTCGTATTTTTCAGTTTACTTTTAACAATGCAATTGCTTCATGTAACCGAGCAGTAATGACAACAATTTAGATATTGTGTGCAGTTTAGATATGTTAGTGCAGCTGGTTTATTCATTGAATAATTAAAGACATTCAAGGCATTGACCTACAATATAAGAAAAAATTATATGTTCAAAATACATAAAAATAAACTTATGACATGTAGAAAAATATACAATTGCGTTAGTTTACCTACAGTTTACGTTTTACATACCTTATTATGTAAATTATAACCTTGTAAGTTTTTGTATTTAATTTGAATTACTTTACAGAACTTATCATAAAAGACTAAAACTTTGAATGCAAAAATACAATAAAGTATACAACTTGCAATCAAAATAATGTCATAACTTAAATCTTTAATTCACAATGAAGCTTATGATTAAATATAAAAGTAACATGCCATAAGATGCATTCGATAACGCCTGGATTTAAATGTAAAGGCCTTCTAATGTAAAACTGCTCGCATTTAAGATGGGGAAAAAGCTGTATTATATACTTAAACTGATACTTTACTATTGGATAAAACATATACGGAAAAGTCAATCAAATGAAATAACCAATGAAATTTACTCAGCCGACTCAATCCAGTTGCGCAAAGAAACGGCTTAGAACAAATTATAATCAAAGTATTGCAAGTATTGGCCGACTATAATTTATAGTTACTTAAATTTAAAATTGTATTGTACTAAACAAATATCAAAAATAAGATTGAAAGTAGAAAAAACGAATAAATACATATAGAAATTAGATTTGTACAATCACATTCATATACGTTTTTTTTTTCACAACTGATTTCTTTGGAGATGCTTACTTCTCCTAGGCACCTGATCCCACCTCTGGTATGATCAAGGGTCCGTGTTTGCCTATCTCTCTGATTTGTATTTTCTATAGGAATTACGAGATTGAATACTGTTAGTTATCTTAGTCTTTTGATTTAACCGTCGAGCATGTAGCTCTGTTGGTGAACACTCTGTTCCCGAGGATACTTGTCGCTCGATATATGTTCTTTCACGAATATAAATAACACAAATAACATACTGGCTGACACGTCGCCCAGTATAAAAAGGTGTCACTCTGTAGAGCCTCTAAGGGACACAGGCTCTAACAGAATGGTTTGTATCCCTAGGATTATCCTTCGGGATAATAAACAGTCATCATATGTACAGTCGTCAGATAGTCAACTTTGGTACAGAAATGGAAATACGTTTTACTCAAATTAAAGATTGTCAGGTATTGTTAAGAGACATTTTTGATGATTCTTATTTAGATCTTATGTGCTCCATATCCAAATGCTCTGTAAAAAAATTGTAAAACATGTGATATATTGATCACCAGTAATTCATTTATTAGTAATCTCACAGGACGTAGTTTCTGTACCAAAATATTTGATAATCTGACCTGTAAAGAATCTAATGTTGTCTACGCTATTAAGTGTAACTTCTGTGGGTTAATTTATGGCGTAGAAACTAAAGGGTCACTCAATAAAAGAATATCGGCCCACAGATTTCAAATTAATAATAGAGGTAATCAACTTTTCTACCAACATTTTAATTGCACAGACCATTCCATCTTGTTCATGACGGTCAGGATTCTGGAAAAACTTACCATCATACAAACAATCCTACTTGAAGTACCCCTTTCCGTAGACAACGAAAAGATCACTGGATTAACACTTTAGACACTGCTTTTCCATATGGATGCAACGATAATATATCCAATGTCGACAATTTGACTAGTCCACTAGGAAATAACGTGAATGTGATGGGACTTTCCAAATACACATAGACGCAAAGGCAGTCATGGACATCGTTCATATAAAAGACCTAATATACACGATGTCACACTTGACTCGCTTTTACCTTACGTCAACAGACAATTAGGTCCACATCATATTCGCAAAAAACTTTACTCTGTTCCATTGAGAGTTTTGAATACGTTATTTGAAGAAGCCAAAATTAGTCCATAAGTGGATTTTCGCACACCAGTATAGAGACTGAATTCTATGATTATGGATGTTATACATTACAGGCTCTTTAAGCCACAGCGGGTTTTGGATGATATTACTTCCTAATCCAGCCGCCAGTTCATTAAACTCAAATTTACTAACAAAGGAATTGAGGATGTCAACATAAGCAACACTCTTCGTCATAAAAAAAGTCAGTCTTGTATTCCAGATTATTTCAAGTTCAAGTCTACACCTTGTATTTCCTACAGATATACTTCCACTATTGCATCCAAACTTTTTAACTACAAACAAACTTTACAGTGCCTAGATATAGACCATCTTACACTCAAAGCACCTACGTGTTCTTGTTCTTCGTCTTTTTTTAACTATAGTCCAGCTGGACATGTCATTACTGGTAATGTTGATATAGTTAAGAGTGAAGATCTAAAATCACTTGCTTTAAAAGGTCCTAAATTCAGAGAACCTCGAACCTCGGTTTTTCCATTGGCGACAGAACGCCATCTCTATTATGAATTCTGTCGAAGATTATGCCAGACGATGGGCTAAATCTGAAAAGGAAGAACTTGATACCTTGTCAGACGTACCATCTATTCTTCTGTGTTTAGTAAATCAGAAGTGATAAAAGAGTTAGATAGATTACATGAGGAATTTGTTTTGCTTCCAGCTGACAAAGCTGGCAACAACATTGTATTTGTTTGTAAGGCTCATTATTACAACTGCATCCTAAACGAACTTGGCATTAATTCCACATTTATTAATCGCACATATACTCCAACTGCCCTTTCAAAGATGAAATTCTTCAAAATCATGCTTCAGTTTTAAATACATTTAATATACCAGTCAATGAAGCGGATGAATATGAGTTACCGTACCTATACTGGATCCCCAAACTCCACAAAAACCTTCCAAACAAAGATACATTGCTGCATCCAGTAAATGTTCTACCAAGCCCCTATCTTTGCTCCTTACGAAAATATTAGCTGCTGTGAAGGAGAAACTTGAAACGTACTGTGCTACTACATATACCAGGAGTCGTGATAATCAAATGTGGATTCTTAAAAATTTTAAAGAACTTTTATTGAATTTGAAATCGCAAAACTTTTCTCGAATTCACGACATTAAAATGTATGATTTCACAACGCTTTACACGACCACACCTCACGATAAATTAAAGACTAGACTTTTTGACATCATAGACAGTTGTTTCGTGAACAAATATGGTGAAAGGAAATATTCATATTTAGTGACTGGTCATCCCAAAAATTATTTTGTTAAACAACACTCTGACTCCACGCACAAGTACTCCGAAGTTGGTATTAAAAAGATGCTAGAGTTCCTCATTGACAATATTTTCCTAGTCTTTGCTGATCAGGTCATCCAACAGTCTGTTGGAATTCCCACGGACATGAATTGTGCTCCTTTGTTAACTGACCTATTTTTATATTCTTACGAAGCAGAATTCATTCAAAAGCTTCTACATGAGAAGAAAAAATCTCTTGCTGTGGCCTTCAATTTGACATTTAGATATATCGACGACGTATTGTCTATTAACAATGCTCTTTTTCATTCATATGTCGATTCGATATGTCCCAGTTAGCTTGAAATAAAAGAGACCACAGAGTCTTCCACTTCTGCTTCGTACTTAGATATTTTACTCAAAATAGATGCCGGCGGCAAACTAACAACTCAACTTTATGACAAACGGGATGATTTAAATTTTTCCATCGTCAAATTCCCTTATTTATGTGGCAATATTCCACCATCACCTGCAGATGGTGTTTATATCTCCTAACTGATTCGATACGCAAGAGCTTGTTCTGCTTATGATCAATTTTTAAATCGAGGCGGGCTACTCACAAAGAAGTTGATGTCCTAGGGGTTTGTACAGTCTCGTCTAAAGTCAGCATTTCTCAAATTTTGTGGTCGTCATAACTATCTAACTTGCCAGTACAACTTACTCGACAGGGGATGTTTACTCCTCCTAGGCACCAGATCGCACCTCTGGTATGACCATGGGTCCGTATTTGCCCATCTCTCTGATTTGTATTTACTATAGGAATTACGAGATTGAATACTGTTAGTTATCTTAGCCTTTTCATTTTCCTTGAAGCAGCTTGTATTATGCGTATCTGATTGTTGGTAAAGGCATTAAATACGTGAGTAAGTTATACTGACCATTTTGGTATATCCCGTTTTGTTATTCCTAAATATGCATTAACTTTTTTCACAGAATCAGCAAAATAAAAGCCGTCTTTTCAATGATAAAGACAATCACTATGATAATTTTGGCCTAACCCTGGAACCAAAACCCTTAGTCTCTGAGATCATGAAATGTGCAATTTTGGTAAAGGCTTATTTTCTCCTTTTAAATATCTATTTAGTTTCAATTTTGTATCAACAGAATGCTATTTAAATTTTATGGTCGTTATATCGATGTAGCTTGCCAGTACAACTTTCCATTGGTCAAATGCTGTCTAATGTGTTTCATACCTATTGTAAATCCGTTCTTGGCACACTAATTCTGACTGTGGATTACTCCGTTTATCTGATCAAGATATAAGTCTCACGGCGGGAGTGACCGGTCGACAGGGGATGCTTACTCCTCCTAGGCACCTGATCCCACCTCTGGTATTTTCAGAGATCTGTATTTGCTCATCAATGATTTGTATTTTCGATAGGAATTACAAGATTGAATACAGTTATTTATCTTAGCCTTTTCCTTTAAATGTTTTGCACAGAAACACAACATCCCAAGTTTGGCACCTCTACCTTGGGGATCATGAAATTTACAATTTTCGTATAAGCAATGGATTTAGGTTTTCATACAGATGCACGATTGTAGAGAAGAAGATTTTTGAAAATTGAAGAAGAATATTCTTTGTATGAAAATTTTTTGCCTGATTTTGCCTCACTCCTAGGACCCTGGAGGTGAAGGAGTCCTGGAATTTACAGATGATATCCTTCTGGTTCCAAAAATACTGCATACCAATTTTGAAAAGAATGGGGAAGTTTGTAATCAAGTGGTAAAAGATGTTCAATTATTAACAATGCTTACTCAAAATTTCCTAATCAGGGGTACAAAAATTAAGAGAAAAGAATAAAGGGAAACCAGACAAATCGCCCATGAAAAAAATCTTCTATATATAGGGAACCACAATTGACTAAGATCATTTTTATTGGACAATTACCAGTGTGATACCAAAACTTTGAGACATGCCCGTAATACAGGCGGTTGCGAATGAATTCCTCTTAAAGGGAATGTTGTACCCGTACTGAGGAGTGATACAATTGATAAATGTATCATTGGGTGTTGGCGTATCATAAGTACATGTATTCGGCATTGTGCTCATCTACGATACAATTAAACCACTTTCGTCTTCTATTCCGAGGCGACAGACACCTTTTTATCGAAACGAAGTACTCGGACGTTACAATGCATAAACAAACATCAGGGATACTTTAAACTATTTTGAAATTTTTAAATCAGTTGATTAAAACGGTTGGCTTTCAATCATGAGGACGACTCTCGCAGGGGTTTCAATTTTCCTCTTGATGATTTTACTATAAAATTGAATTTTTCTTCAATACCATTAACTTATTATAGATATTATAATTTCATCCAATACTAATTCCTAAATGTGTTATTTATCCTTTATATAGGTAGCAACTGTTACCTCAAAAGTGCTTGGCATTAGATGAGACAGTTGCAGTTCTTTTGGCAACACCTCAGATTGACCAGCAACACAAGGTAACACCTCAGATCGACCAACAACACAAGGCAACACCTCAGATCGACTACCAACACAAGGCAACACCTCAGATGGACCAGCAACACCACAGATTGACCAGCAACACAAGACAACACCTCATATGGATCAGCAACACAGGGAAACACCACAGATTGACCAGCAACACAAGGTAACACCTCTGATCGACGAGCAAAACTAGGCAACATCTCAGATCGATCAACAAAACTTGGCAACACCTCTGATCGACCAGCAATACCTTGGATCAAACAGCAACACAAGGCAGCATCTCAGATCAACTAGCAACAGAAAGTAACACGTTAGATCAAACTGTAACACAAACAAGGTAAAACCTCAGATCAACCAGCAAGAAAAGCAATACTTCGAATCTATCAACAACAAAAAGCAACCTCACGATAGTTAACTACATTCTTTACTTATCTAAAAACTATGCCATTAAAGATTCAAGTTTTATTGCAATGATATATGCATCTTCATCGCTTTAATGACAAATAGGCAAATGCTTATCACAGACATTTTGATACCAACTGACGCGTCACGTCATATCCCTATATGTCAGTATCAATGATACTATATGCTAATGACGATATAGTTTTCGCGATTTAATAAAATTTTGAACACATTCCAAAGAACCTTTACCAACATGATTGTGATCAGAATAATTTGATGACTCACTCTAACTAACTATGACATCAAACATACATATATCTAATAATTCAGTTCACTTGTTTTGTGCTTGGCAAATATGCTTACATAAATACCGTTTAAGGGGTATTTTCTTATCCGCAAAATTCCGCAATAAATGGACAACAGTAGAAATGATCTGTTACACGATATTACGTTCATTTGTTTTCTACTTTCATCCTAATTTAGAGTTCATACCAATAATCTCAATATTTTTAAACGTATTATGCTATGATTGCGCACAATTTCATCAATACTGAAAAATATCACCCAATATGGTTATAACCCTGTCCATTGTGGATAAAAATAGTCCATGAAGTCAGGGCTGAATTGAGCGCGGAGACCGGATCCTTCCTTGGCCGGCCACCTGTAATACGTAACTGTTCCATTACTCAGCCAACCTATCCACCAGCTGAAGGAACCCACCGACGATATCACGTGATCGCATGACGCCATCAATGCCATGTCTACTTCCGCTGAATTTCCAGATATAAACTCAACAGTTTTCGTTTGAGGAATGTTGGCCTTCGACCATGCGAGATCATTAGAACAAAGAATATATATTGGACTAGAATAATTGCTGAACAATTGCATCGCTTTTTCAAAGTATTCCTTGGTGGCTACTAAATAACCGAAACCATGATTGACCATGTCTCCACGTCTTACGTGAATAGCAATTAATGTAACGTTCTCTCGAGCTGCTTTGTATTTCTTTAAGATACCCTCTATAATACTGTCAGCTTTCGCCTGCAAATGAGCTTTAAATTTCAATTGTTCCCGTAACTCTTGGGATGCATTTTGAAAATACTTCCAAGATTGTAAATAATTTGCAACTCTGTATGTAGCATCTGGTTTGAAGTTTTCAACATTTTTGTCGTAGGAACACGCACGTGCTTCTACGCGAGGGCTGGCGCTGGCACACTCGTGTCTGTCTCTGCTGATGAGAAGGTGTTTACTGTTTTTCAGCTGAAATGTTCGAGATATCAGATCACCTTCTCCCACCACAAACTGCAGGTCCTTGGATGCAGCGATGCCAAATCCTGACGCAAACTGAAATAAATTATTTCCAAGTCTTCCCATAAACGTTGGGCATACATAGAACTTGGATGGGGCTTTTGTTGTGGCCGTTATCGGTGAAGGTGATGTGGACTTTGTCGTTGTCACATTGATAGAGGAAGATGAAATTGATGTAAATGTAGTGTCTGTTACTGTTGTGGTGCTTGATTTCGTGGCACCTTCTGTGGTGTTGGATTTAACAGAAGATGATGCTGTGCTGAATTTCGTAGCGAATGAAGTGGTTACAAATTTCGTTGAGGATGGTAGCAAAGAGGAAGACGAAGGGACTGATGGCTTCACTTGAGTATTTACTGATGAAGTAAGTTTCGTATCATTTTTTGTTGCAATCGGCTGTGGATCTCGAAAAGAATTGATGCTGTCATCTGATGAAATCTGATTACTTTGTAGCATGACATCCAGAATTTTTATGGGCTTTAAGTGGTCTGGACCGAATCTTTGGTTTGCCATGAGTAGGGTGCTGAAAGCTACCATTGTTGCGAACAGACTTGCAACAAGACATGCTGAATCTAAAAAGATAGTGAATAAATCATGAAAACACCGATTTCATTCCCCCGCAATCCTTATATTATCTAAAGAATGAATCCAAATTTGCGTTTGTAGTGTGCCAGATATGGCAGTATCCCTGTAATAGATAAATTATATTTTTACGATAACGGTTTACCTACATCTTTTGCGATTCATGGAAATCGTTTAAACTTTTTCCAAATCTCATGTCGCCTCAGTAAGAGATCTTCAGTCTGTAAAAGAAAGAAAACTTATTGCACTTGCATGACCCGCATCTAAGTATGCCAGTGCAATAAACACCAAAATGTCGTCTTTATGAACTCTGATCAGTACCTCTTCTGAATGACAGCGGAGCAGTCAAAGCATGTCAAACCATATCACCTAAAGCTGTATGCGCCCCACACTGAGAACAAATACACGTACAGATATACATATATATCATATTCACACTTTTCTTGCTAGGGGTTGTGGAAGTTGATCAGATGAAACAACTCAGAGGATCGTGTGCATATCTTAATACTCCAAGTATCAAGAGCATTGCGTAAGTATATAACATTGATTTTATCCGGAAATATATTATAAGGGTTATGTTTACACAGTTTTTTGACGATTTTATTTCGTAAAGTTTTCCGTTTTTTAAGAGTTTTAAACTGGCAGAACACGTGATCACTCGTTTTCCCTATGGTATCGTATGACGTATTACCTCCTCCATCCAGAAAGTATTCCACAATAATAAACGTAAACTATAAACATGTAGACATATCAAAATACTTATTTAATACTTATGCTGTTCAAACCGTAGCAAGCTTATATCTATTGACCCTTCGCCAACAGCTATTTCTTTCGGCTGCTCTTAAGAGACCCCCCCCCAAAAAAAAACACCTCAAAACACAAAAGTTAATAAAATAATGGGATAAGACAAACAAACTTAATAAAATAAAAAAGATTTTAAAAAGTAAAGTAATAAGAAATGATAATGATAATTTTAAAAAGATGGATGCTTAGGTTGATATATATTTCCTGGCTTCGTTTAGTTGTAATAAGATATGATATAGGATGTGCAAAGACTGAGATATGTTACCCCTACCTATCTAACTCTGTGCAAACTTTCTGCACTGTGTGGACTTTAATTGGAAAAAAAAAATATGGAATTAAATTAAAATTCCATATGGTAAATGTGTTCATTTTAGTTATCAAAACGAATTTAGTTTTCATCATGTTTGATAAAAGTTCTTATAGTAAATGTCGTGAAATCAGTGTCTTTGCCTGACTATATGACTTACGGCAATGCAAACAGTGGAGCAAATGCACTTACCACAAATCCATCAACTTCCGTCTAAAGCATGTATCTTGACTAAATTTAGACGCATTTATGGTTTTAGAAACTTAGGTGGGGAGACTATAACCAATGAAATTTGGGAAATGGTTTATCACGAAATGTCTTGTGAAAGAGGCATAAAATTGTTTATTTACTGCTTTTTAAGGAGGAATAACACACCAGATAAATCTAATAGAGATGGAAAGTGGAGGATATGTACAATGATATTTTGTTGAAAATGTTTGAATTTACCTTATTTAGTTACAAATGCAGATTTTGTAGAGAGTAATTGTGAAGAAATTGAAACCCCTGCAGACTCGAAATCACGATATACAGATCAGCCGTCAACACGTAATCAACCTACCGAGTTACTCAGCAAGACAATGAGATGTAAAATAAATGCACAAGTATTGCTGATATTATGACAATGTGTTAGTCCTCCTTAAGTGACATGCCATAGGGATTTTTTTTTCGAATTTGCAACGTAATTTTCAGGCAATTTACATAGTGAAAATGAGATAAAGTTAGCATTCATATTTACGAATTGCAACACAGGTGGCAAAATGGCGTTCGTTTCATATAGTGTTCTGTATATATCATATATTTGTGAACGCAACAGTTACTGATAAATCTGTTAGTTTAAAAATAATAAGGAAAACAAAACTGAAAATTTATGTGGCGTCGGTTAGACTGTTAGACTCTCGACCGAAAGGGTGTGAGTTCGAGTCCTGGCCGCGGCAGGGCCGACGTTGTGTCCTTGGGAAAGGCACTTTACACAAATTTCCTCACTCCACCCAAGTGTAAAAGGGGTACCTGGCTGTAGACAGTGAAAGATATTGTTAGAATGTTAGTACTCTGTGAAAGCTCTGGAATGGTTTTAGGTCTGCTGGGGTAATAATGTATTGTGGGGCGCTTTGAGCAGCATGTGCTGGAAAAAGCGCGATAAAAAAACCAATCATTATTAAATTTAATAAATTTGGTAAATTTAGATGGGGCTCCCCCACCCCTCCCCACCACCACCTTTTTGTGACCGACCCCCTTTAAAAACACACCAGAAAACATTTACTAAAAACTTCAGCATGAAGATAAACAAATCAATCACATGTTGTTATTTATTGATTTTATTTTATATAAATTATAGCTAGAACAACCCATAAAAAGGTAATCTAAAAGCCTCAAAACCCCAGATCACACAACCTTACTGGACCCCCTTTCAACAAAGCTTGGATCCGCCACTGCTAGAAGGTGTTTCAGATAGAAAGAAATGAACTCGAAGAGTCAAAATTATTCTAAAAGCTAAATTAATCACTCTGAATAACATATTACCCACTCCATAGTTTGTTAATCAATAGTATCGGGTGTTGAGGATGACAACTAGGATTCAATGTAAGGCTTGCTTCCGTTTCTGGGGTAGTCTGAAATGTGGTTTTAAATTTGTTCAGTCTCGGAAGTTGTACTGGTGAGATTATTACCTTTTCCACAGGAAATAGATACATATTACCAAGTGACATACAAGCCCGATAGGCCGGATGTTTTATACATAACAAAAATATGTAAAGTTTGTACCGAATATTTTTATATCTTATTTAATTAAGATGAAATGTGTACTTACTTATCACCTAAAAGTACATTATAAGGCTTTTTAAAGTTGTATTTAATCCACACCTATGTCTGATTATAAACGGAAATACACACAATGTTACGCTTGGGTCCATTGTGATAGGACAAATGGGTTATTCCATCTATATCCGGATATAGACATCGCTCCATGATCCATGAGACATCAATGATCAAAACGTGGTATGTTTTATACTGGCCACAAAATTGCTCTAGGATAAACAAGTTTCACAAAGCGGATGTAATATTTTTTTCTATTTTAAATTGATCCCGACAACTAGACAATATAATGCATGTAAACAAAAGCTGTACTTAAATCACCCTCGAATTCAATAAATCAACGATGCATATTAGGTTCTAAAGGAGAACTGGATTTGCTTACAATACGTTAGCTGCAGATTGCGCTCTTAATGTACACACACACACACACTATTTGTCTTACCTGGATTATAATAATAAGAAAGTTTTAATCTTTACTTTCAATTTCGAAATACTCTGCACGTATTCAGGCATAACAAAAAACCATTACCAAAAGTACTTACATAAAACTGGACATTTTGTGTCCACGCCTTGGGGAAGTCCGATCGGTTTTCGATATACCTCAATGATTAAAAGAGATAACCTTACCCCGGTGTACATATACTAACTCACGCTACGCATGACTGGTCCCTCACATTCCATTCTTGTTTGCCGGGTGTAAAACGACCGTGGAAAACAAATTAAACCACAAATAACAAATCTTTCAAGTGCAGGTTAAGAACACAGAACAGTAAGTGCTTTTTACAAAATTACTTCTCAGTGATCTCCGTCTCCATCTCTGTATTAATTCTAAAAAAAATATCTGAGAGAAATTTACCTCATACTTCCTTAATGGTATATAATTGTAGATCAAGCACGATAACCAAATCAGAAATCACGTTTTAGTACGTCCGCCTCAGTCCGGAAATAATTCGCCGAAATATCTTTACCAGAAAATCCGACTTTTGACAGTACTGTTTGAAGGTTCCTGGGACATTTAATACTGGTTTTAACGCTTCGTTAACTAACAAGGGTAAACGTGAATCTCAAACAAAACGATCCAAAATTTTTGTTTGCAGACTTATATCATCAATTAAAGCTCAAAATTTAAAATGCTGTATAATGACCTTACTAGGATTACAAGAAGAACTGTTAAGTACAGGACTGTTCACTGCGACTCGAAGCCGCGTCTCCATTCGGTAAACCCGATCTGGGTCATTCTAATGCATTCTATTTTTCAATCAATCTTGATGTGAAAAACATGAAAACATGATATGACCCAGACTGTAATCATGCATTTTCCTTGAAAATTCAGTATATATATATATATATATATATATATATATATATATATATATATATATAATTTCTTTTATCTTGTTGCTTAATCATTTGACTTGTTTTTAATGATAAGAGATTAACCCTCGTCAATGATCAACAATAAGGAACTACCAAATTTGCAGCTTAAGTCTTCTAACAAGTTTTCAAACCTAATCATTCAGGGCAGGAACATGAAGTTTTAGACATTGCATCTGTAATTCCAGTAAACAAAGCAGTAGGTCCTGACCAATCATAAAATGCTAAAATCCTTAAAGAAAATTTTTCCAGATTGCTGGAAATTGGCACATGTTCATCCACTGATTAAGAAAGATGATCTACGACACTACTTTATTCTTAAGTCTGATCTGTATAGATGCAATGTAATAGTAGATTCAATGTGTTCAAATGGATATCGAGAAGATACACACCACTTGTCCTTTGTGTTTAAAAAAAAATATTCGTTAGCAAGACAGTCCCTAAACTACTGAACTTTTTATGCATAATCAACAGGCAATAGATGCTTTGGGGTTATGTCTTTGTCTGTGTGTCAAAATATTTAAAACAGTACAAGCTTTCTTACATGAATGTAGAAGAATTAAACAAATATAAAATTTCAAAGTCTTTATGTCAATTAGTAATTTTCATATATGATTTTTTAATTATTTTTTTCTTACGGAGACGGTATGCTACATGCAAAGGTGAAATAACTACCGTAACAGTATTCAATCTCGTAATTCCTATAACAAATACAAATCAGAGAGATGGGCAAATACGGTCACCTAAGAGGAGTAAGCATTCCCTATTGACCGGTTACGCCCGCCGTGAGCCCTACATACTATAAATGTAAACACTTAATATTTGTATGGCAATTAATTATATAATGTGTGTAACACGGAGAGAACTATCGAAGTTACAGAACTTGTGTCCAAATCCTTTTGACGTGTGTCAATAAAATATGTTCAATTCAATGGTCACACAACCGGACACATGATTGCAGCTCGGCCGGATATTACTGAGAGAATCATGTGCTGGCGAATTCATTGATTAATTAACATATATACACGTGGCTCTCAAGAGAATTAATAAAATGATGAATGTACTTGGATGTCATATCCTATTTTAACGAATGTTTTGTTTAATTCAACTAAAGTAAGTTGTCTCTCCATTAAAAATTATTGAGATTCCTCCTAGTGGTAGAGCGTTCGCTTTGTAACCGGGAGGTCGTGAATTCAACACCCCCTCGTGCCAGGGCTGCTTGAAACCTAAGACGTAAACTCCCATGGGGATCCGGGTTAGAATAGGTGCTCAGTACCCCTTTCTTGTCGTAAAAGACAACTAAATGGGACGGTCCTTCATATAAGATAGCAAAAATCGAGGTCCCATGTCACAGCAGGTGTAACACAATAAATATCCATACCTGCTCAAAGGCCATAAGCGCCGAGCATGGGCCTACATTTTGCAGCCCTTAAAAAATCACAGGCAATGGTGACGTCTCCATATGAGTGAAAAATAGAAATTTTCGAGCGGGACGCAAAACAGTATACAACCATCCAACCTATCACGTAAACATGGGACGCGCTTGATTTGTCTTCACCGACCACATAGTATATACTTTTCCGTAATCAAGTGCAAAGGTGTACGTTTTTGGTGTATACATACATCCTGTGTACGGCATATCTTGGTGAATGCACCGAAAAATTCAATATGGCTGAAAAAATGGAGAGACAGTGTTGTACATGCAGCTTAGACTTTCCACCCGGCAAAACGGGTCCGGGATAGAGTTCCCTCCAAAGGTGGAAAAAGCGCCCCAGCATAGAATTTCCCCTATGCACAATGTCAGTATAGAGTTTCCCTTGGGCGGAAAAACCGCCCTGGTATAGAATCCCCCTCTCCTGTTTCCGGATTTCATCGACCGAATCTTTTGAGATACGTTTCCGGGTTTTTTTTTCTTTTCTTTTTACAGTAAATACACTTTCCCACTACGTGTCAGCATCATTCATTGATGCTAGTTTTCAACTTTGTCGTATTTTTACTGACAGTGCATTTATGAATAACTCAACTTGTGCTGACTCAGATTTCACGTTTTTGTTTGTACTAGCAAAAGACATAAAAGCGCCAATCCACCATACTATGTACATTTGCAGGTAACAAGTGTTTAAATATACATGAAATCACATACCGTACGTAATATCGATCAAACAACCAATACCTCTTTATAATAGCAGTGTCGCGAACGTAGTTAATAGAATATAGAATGATTGATTGATTGATTGATTGTTGTTTTCCGCCACACTCAACAATTTTTCAGTAATATAGAATGAAACAAACCCATAAATATAACTGTAGGTAGTAATCAATGAAATTTGTATTTATTGTTATAAAGAGGTACATTTATTTAAAAAAAAAACTTATGAAAAAGAAACAAACATCTGCTGTTAAATTGCTTTTGTCGAATGAAATAGTTATGCGCTCAAACCGATATTCCTTTTGGACACGTTGAAGTTGGGTTTAAATGCTGAAAACCTTTGAATTATAGTAATTATGGCAAATAAAACATGCTGTCCAAAAGACTTTAACGTTGGTCAATATCGTTAGGTTTTTCTCGTTGAAAAAATCGACTAAAAGATATACAGTTAAAATAGTTGACTCCATATTTCTTGAACAATTTTTCCAAGGAGCCGGGGAAATTCTGTGCCAGGCCCATCTTTTGGGGGGAAAGTCTAACCCGGGCCCGTTTTCCTTGGGGGAAAACCCATTCTACAACTGCAGAAAATTTAATGATTCTTCTCTACGTATTTTACTAACTGTAAAGTATATAATAGAATAATTCAGTGTACTTTATAATGTTAATTACAGGTTTAAAATGAATTGTAAAGAATATTTCATACAATCACCAAAAAAAACAAGTTTGGAGCAACCCCCCCCCCCCAAAAAAATCTCCAAGCCTTTTGGAGTAAAACTTGGTATTTTTCGGATCTGTGTAGGTATTTATAAATGCACAACAAGATACATTTTTTAAAAAAAAGATTGCCAAAGGCACCATGGTGTAGCAAGTGAATCTTGACTGTTGTTGTTGCAGTTTCAACGTCTATATTGAATATTGTACTCCACTACCCCAAAGTAAACTTTGACTCTAAGGTGTACACTACGTGTACAACGCACAACAGAAGCGCACCCATAGGTATTCGTACTTTAAAAATCGGTACTTTAAAAGCCCTCATTGCTACGACGGTAAGCGCTTTCCATGGGTTTAAATTTGTAGTACTTCACAAACAGCTGGTGACGTCTCCATATGAGTGAATTATCGACGAGAAGTAAACCAAAAACCACCTCTATTGAAGATGATATTTCAAGTCCTAATGTTTATGTTTGTACACAGATTTTTCTTTTTTTACTTTCCCCAGACAGCTTTGTTATATGTACATTGGATTAATGCTGAGCTACGGTAAAACGTTTCAACATTACTGAGGAAACATGTACCCAGATTGTTAATTCAGCTTCCAAGATTGGCCAATCCAAATATTTGTTGTTGAATCGTGGTATGATATGTACATACTGCATAAGAGTACCATGGTGTAAGTTTCATGAAATTCATAATTTTAGTTCCCCGTACTCCGGATCCGCTCCAGATATGTTCCATTTTCTGAAAAAAGGGCGTGCACTTTCAGGAATGTTGATTTGTTCAAATGTCAATACATGATGAACATTGGACAATTACCATCGGACTCAGCCCCCCCCCCCCCCCCCCCCCGGGCCAAAAAATGCAAAAATTCACATTAATCATGGTACCTAATGCGTTTGGGTAAATTCAACATTGGGTCAATGCAAAACCTTATCACATATTATAAATGATAAAGTATTAAGTACAAATTAGACTTACTATATGTTAGACCAACGTTGATCGAATTCAAGAATGAATTTGGTGTTTTATTAGAACAATACACGTAGTCGGGTCTAATTACTTGGCCTAGAATTGGGTCAGTGTAAAACTAGATTAATGACGTCATTCATAGCCAGTTCCTATCATCATTACTATGTAGATAATTCCTTACCATCGTTAGATAATTAAGTGGGTAGTAAAATAATTGCCATCCCAATATAATATTATTTATTTGGGGGGGGGGGTTGTTTTTTTGTTTTTGTTTTTTTTTGTTTTTGTTTCATTTATTTAATTTATTTATTTATTTATTTGCACTTTACACAATCAATGAATGAAAAAGTATGAATCTCACAACATGGTGTAATATTCTAAAATATTATAAAGATATAAAATACAGTACATAAACTATTCAATCAGAAATAAATGACAAATGCACAACGTACAATTGCTGATTATAATTACGATACTGATTTAAAAAAGACAATAAAATGACTATTTTCAAATAGGTTTACCTTTCAAGACACTTTGATTAGAAATTTCGTAAAATAAAACTTTTCCAAATATTTCTTATAGTGAGAATCCCAGTACATATAAGACATATAAATTACATTATTGATATTGCAGGTTTTAACCCATAATCTGTTCTTCAAGAATTATAATAGATCTTTAAAAAAATGTAATTATTATAAGACTGAATTTAAAAATTGGGGCTTATTCATTGGTACTGCAGATTTTAAAAAAATCATTAAATGACATAATCGTTGAAATATGATACATGTTTTCTTGTTAGAAAAGTAAACAAAGAAACGCATAAACACACTACCGTCTCCACTTGATCCCATCATCACCATGGCGTGTGTTCCAAGTGTTACAGAAAGAAAAGCTTTATCAGATTGAAAGAAATGGAATCTAAACGTTGTTAATTAGCGACATGAATTAGTTATGTACACATTATAAGTATGTAATACCAGTTCGCTGAGCCATAATTTCATCGACGAAGAACCCACAACTACAATATGCTGGACATATCTAATTCTCTGTCTGTTTTCTGTTACATGACGTTAGTATTTCGGTTTTGGACTATTCGCTATGTATCTGTTGTACAATTACAATGCACACTCCATGGATAAAACACATTCCGACTGTGCACCACCTACTGTGGTACTATTTCTTGTGCATCACCTACTGTGGTACTATGGAAACTGAACGCGACGTTTGCCAAAGTAATCACATCAGAACAATCCAAGTCAAATTGATCGAAAAAAAAACAAACAAACCACCCAAATTCGATCTAGCCTTGACATTGCTTATTCTGGGTAATCAATGGCGACTTCGAAAAGTGCTTATATATAATCTGAGTAATTAAAAAAAGAACTTAATGACCTACACCTAAATTTCTCGCCAACTTATGGAGTGTGGAATTTCATATGGATGCGCTCTTACTACTAGCTATAGGACAATAGTGAAGCTTGACATATGGAGTGCAATTGTTGGTGAATCTGCGGAAAATGTCATATGTAAAGACAAAACGAGATATATACTAGCACCCCGTCCCCCTTCCCCTCACGGTGATCATGTAGTTTTTGCGCATTGTCTTTGGTATAACGATTCATTTTGATCTTATTTGTCATGCATTTTTCAGACAATGGACAGTTGTGGTGCTTTATATACTTCTCGTTCGATATAACCTTGCAAACACAGGACGCGTTAGCTCAGTGGTTAGAGCGTTCGCTTCGTAACCGGGAGGTCGTGAGTTCGAACCCCGCTCGTGCCATGGCCGCGTCAAACCTAAGACGAGAATCACGGGTCTTTCGACTATGACCTTACAAACGGAGGTCCCGCGTCACGGCAAGCGTTGGCACGTTAAAGAACCCTCAATGCTACGGACCTGAGTGCTAAGCATAGGTCTAATTTTGTGGTACTTCACCCACAGCTGGTGACGTCTCAATATGAGTGACGGGACGTAAAACATACAAATAATCAATATGAGTGAAAAATTGGTGACGGGAAGTAAAACAAACAAATATAAACAATTGTAAATGGCATGTGTTTTAAATTTCGATATGATACGACACTTTTTAATACATGGTTATAGTAATCTGTTTAATATGTCAGTATACAACAGTTAAAATATATCATTGAAAATTCAAACTTCACCGAATCTTGCTCACTTCCTCAATGATGTTTTATTTATCACACTGTCCTAAATAAAACTGTACATAAAGCTGATTTGTTCTAAATGAAGACAACTATTCATCTATACGGAATTCTGAAATTATTGGCGAAATTCATCAGAAACTAATTTGAGTTTAGGTTTATGGTTTGAAAATAGCTTTTATTAAGTTCGGAACCGGTTTAATGTATCGGCACTAAATGGAAAGTTTCGATAGGGAAAAAACCGTGAGGATCCGGGTTGTTAGAATAGATCCTCAGTACCCCTTGCTTCTCGTACGAGGCGACTAAATGGGGCGGTCCTTCGGATGAGACTGTATAAACCGAGGCCTCGTGTCACAGTAGGTGTGGCACGATAAAGATCCCTCCCTGCTCAAAGGCCATAAGCGCTGAGCATTGGTCTAAAGTTTGCAGCCCTTCACCGGCAATAGTGACATCTCCATGTAAGTGAATGATTCTCGAGCGGGACGTTAAACAATATATAATCAATCAATCGATCAATCAGTAGAAAAAAACCCATCAAAAATGACTGACATGTCACTTAAGTACCTGATTGATTTATTCTTCCAGTCAGAAGATTTTTGCATGACAGCGTATATATAATGACCATCTTAGTTCTAGGGGGCCTCCGTGGCCGAGTGGTTAGAGCATCGCGCTCAAAATCACAAGGCCTCTCACCTCTAGTCGGCGCGGGTTCGAATCTCGCTCGCGCCGATATAGGTGAGAAAGTTTGCCAGTTTACTTTCGGAAGGTCGGTGGTCACTTCCCGGGTACATTGTATCAGGGTTCTCTCCTCCACCAATAAAAACTGGACGCCACTAGATAACTGAAAAATTGTTGAGTGTGACGGAAAACAACAATCAATCAATCAATCTTAGTTCTACCGTACTCATTAGAAAAAAAAAGCGACAACGGAAGACCCACATCACAAATTATACTGAGGCAAAACTACCCTTGTATAAAATGGATGATTTACGTGACGGATTTAGAATAAAAAAAAACCTTTGAGTCTATGAAAAGTAATTCACGAGTCTTGAAAACTTTAAAGTATATTCATACTTACTAAAAAGAACGCTCCTGTTAATTATGTTACGTCAAAAGTTCAAAGGTAACCAAGTTTCCGAAGCCTTACGATTTGCACACATAAAGACATTTATAAAATCTAGAGGCTTTGGGAACCAAACAAAGAGGAAGAAGAGAAAGGAAAAGTATAAAGAAGAAGGAGAAAGGAAATAAAGCATACGTGGAAGGAATGGGAGGATGGTCAGACGAGTAGAGGGAAAAGGAGGAGAGAGAGATAAGGAAAGGATGAGAGAAGGGTCTGGGACAGGAGCGGAAGTGGGGACTACATGAAAGATTTGATTTAAATTTAAGGATTTTCTAAGTTTTAAAAGTGCACTCGATCCGTGACAGCTGTTGTAATTTATCTAAGATCAACTAAAAATTGATTTTTCGTGTTAAGTGTCCTCCGTCGATTATTTCATTCACAATTTGATTGTCAATTTGAATAAATGTTAGTTTGTTTGTTTTACGTCCCGTCGAGAATTTTTCACTCATGTTGAGACGTCACCAGTTGTAGGTGAAGTACCACAAATTGAGACCTATGCTTAGCGCTCAGGGTCGTAGCAGTGAGGGTCTTTAACGTGCCAAAGCCTACTGTGACACGAGACCTCCGTTTTTAAGGTCAAGGTCATATCCGAAAGATTCTCACTTCTAAATGCCGAGCGTTTCGTCTTAGGTTTGACGCGGCCATAGCACGAGCGGGGCTCAAACTCACGACCTCCCATTTACAAAGCGAACGCTCTAACCAATGAGCTACCGTGACCGGTTTGAATAAATGATATATGGTTACAAGATTCTTGTTTTTTAACAAGTCATTTTCTTACACCTTCAGACAGGCGTAACACAGTTAAACACGTTTAATATACATGTGCAGCTCAGCATATGATAACTACGAATCACAGATACAAAGATCGGGGGAATAAAAATATTGTACTTTTCATAATTAAATTATTACATTTCAAAACCGTGCAACTGTGTCAATCACAACTATCTCTTAGAAATTATCCAACATGTGTCTTGAGTTATATTTGAAAAATCTCAGATATTTCAGGCAGACACCAGTTTATTCACTCGTTCTGTCGTTTGAAGGCGGTCAAAGGTGAGATAATTATAACAATAATTGATCTGTAATGCGGATGTCGGGGCCTCTCCTGACAGAGATACATTTGCTATAATAAAATCACTCCTCCACAAAAAAATCTTACATTTTACGACCGGAATCGATTCTAATATTACAATTTCGAACAGAAGGAATAAGACCTCCCCCTTTTACGACATAAATATGTAGTTTACTTCTAAATGGTTTTGATTTCAGAGTGCTACTGTGAATACTGTTTTTTTTATAAAAATGAAAAACGGTTAACAGTACAGTTTTTTATAGGCCTTGCACCAAATGATCCACACTCATATTTCTGTCGGATCAATGTTGTAGAGCTCTACTTAATGACACTGGACTGATTTAAACAAACTCTACGAGTAAATCGGATTATGCATAAAATCCTGTAGTTTCTGCAGCAACATCGTATAGTCCGAGTCCCAATATCGTCACTGTAAATAACTAAAGGTACATAATGCTTATAAATTTGTTGAGTCCTTTTTTTATGCCTCCGTAATCGGAGATTCGGGGGCATATACCACAATAGTTTTGGGTCTGTCAGTCTGTTTGTCAGCAAAAAGTTTAACCTTAGTTATAACTTCTGAATGGATTGTAATGTTACTTCATTTTTTTGTATTCCTTGTGACAAAATCAAACCTTTCTTTTGGTATCAAAACTTTTCACCTTGTGACCTTACGTTTGGGTTTGACTACCTTTTGAAAACTTAAACCTTGGCCATTGTCTATTGTACTGTCGTACCGGACATCAGTGTTTTCACAAACATAACTCGTTTTCATAAGAGCTATTTGTGAGTAATCTCGTAAATTTTCCATATTCTTTGGTCCGAATAATAAGGACATCTTTTCTATATGAAAATCTTAAAAATTCCAGAGAATAAAGGAGGGGGGAGGGGTTGTAATGTTTCTGTGAAGGGAACGTTTTCTGAGGGAATACAGTGTGTGTGTGTGTGTGTGTGTGTGTGTGTGTGTGTGTGTGTGTGTGATATACATGTACATTTATCAATCAAATCTTTCAGGAACACAATATTTTTTCTCTCTCGGAAATTATTCTGCGAAGGGAACTTTTACAAAGGATGATAATATGACTCTGGAAAGAGATATGATCACACGGACCTCCGGCTATTGATTTTTATTATACATATTTATCTATGACACATTTGGGGTATAATACACGCATCACATCTTTCTCGTAGCGAAGTGTACGCGGAATTAAAAACAAAACAAAACAAAAAACAAACACAAACAAAAAAATAAATAAATAAAAACAAAAACACAACAAAACAAAAATACGACATACGGACGATAAGTTGTACATCGATGTACGAGATGATTCGTCATTGCCAGTAAAACTCAGGAAAAAATAGCTAAAATTTAACCAAATATCTAAAAATTATATATATATATATATATATATATATATATATATATATATATATATATATAATCTAAAAATTGAAGATGCTACAAATGTTAGTTTAAAAAATTCTAGACAAATGTCTTGAATGACTTGGGAATTCAAAACATCAATTTGAATTTCAAGACATCAATTTCAATATATGAATTTGAAGTCAGCTTAAATTTCGGAGATAATGATAAAATCATCAGGTTACAATAGGTCTCTCTATCAATGATCTCTGGGTTCCACGTGGTTCTTTGTCCAGAGGAAAGAGGAGCATCGGTTAACACATGTGACACGACAAAGATGTAATTCTACAATTGATTGCTTGCTTATTGTTTCACACCGTGTTTTAAACCTGAGCTTTCGGGTCAATTACCAGCTGTTGAGACAGATGATATCGTTACACGTGAACAATAAGAATTCTGAAACCACTAGAAATAAATTTCAGTGTTAGTTGTCAATATTAAGAACTGTACAGAATTATTGGTACACGGTACATGTAGTATCAATAAGTCATCTTTTTTGTTTTCTATATTTTCATTGCTTTTTAACTCACCTGAGCTGAATGCTCCAGTGAGGTTTTCTAATCACCCGCTGGCCGTCGTCCTACTGTGCGTCCGTCTGCCTGTCTGTCTGTAAACTTACAGTATATCACATTTTCGATCTTCTCCAGAACCACTGAGCCAATTTCAACCAAACTTGGCACGAATCATCCTTTGGTCAAGGGGATTCAATTATTCAAATGAAGGGCAACGTGAATAAGCAAAATTACATTGACAATTTTTAAAAATCTTCTCCTGAACCAGCAGATCAATTTCAGTGCAACTTGGTACAAATCATCTTTGGGTAAAGGGAATTCAAGTTTATTCAAATGAAGGGCCATATCTTCTTCAAAGAGGGAGATAATCACAAAATGCAAAATAGGATGCATTTAAAAATCTTCTTCCCAAGAACCATTGGACCAGAAAAGTTCCAATTTACATTGAAGCTTCCTGACGTAGTGCAGATTCAATTTTGTTAAAATCACCCCACCCCCCCGGTGGGTGGGTCCACAATAGGGGATCAAATTTTTATTTTTACATGCGAATATAAAGGGAAAAGTCCTTAAAAATCTTCCTCCCAAGAACCACTGGGCCAATTTCAATCAAACTTAGTACAAATCATCCTTGGGTAAAAGGAATTCAAGTTTGTTCAAATGAAGGGTCATACACCCTTCAATGGTGGAGATAATCACAAAAATGCTAAAGTAGAGTGGGGTCATTTAAAAATCTTCTTCTCAAGAACCACTGAGCCAGAAATGTTCCAATTTACACTGAAGCTTCCTGACATAGTGTCAAGTTTGTAAAAAATCATGGGCCCCGGGAGTAGAGTGGAGCCACGATAGGGAATGAAAATTTTACATGCAAATCTTTAGGGGAAATTTTTAAATATGGCCCAAAGTGGCCGATGAGCCTCTTTTTTGTTTCTTTATTTTTTGTTTTTTGTTTTTCTTTTTCCCCCTTGTTTTGTTGTTCTTGTTGTGTTTTGTTTATTTATTTATTTGTTTGTTTGTTTGTTTTTTTTTGTTTTTTTTTGGGGGGGGGTCTGTTTTGAAACGTCATAAATCTTCTTATTACATATATTAGGACGTATGTGACGGTAATGCTGAACTTTCTTCAGTTTAATAATATACCTGGGTGGAGTGCCAGTGTCTTTACATTATCCTAAAACTCAGGGTAATATTGAGATATCTTCCAAAAACGCAGGGTAATATTGAGATATCTTCCAAAAACGCAGGGTAATATTGAGATATCTTCCTAAAACTCAGGGTAATATTAAGATATCTTCCAAAAACGCAGGGTAATATTGAGATATCTTCCAAAAACGCGGGGTAATATTGAGATATCTTCCTAAACTCAGGGTAATATTGAGATATCTTCCAAAAACGCAGGGTAATGTTGATATTTCATCCTAAAACACGAGGTGTTATTGAGATATCATCCTAAAACACGAGGTATTATTGAGATATCATCCTAAAACTCAGGGTAATATTGAGACAGTCTAATATAGTGCAACAATGGTTGTTTTACACGCGGGCTATATATATATATATATATAGAGAGAGAGAGAGAGAGAGAGAGAGAGAGAGAGAGAGAGAGAGAGAGAGAGAGAGAGAATTAACGTATATTACTCACTTAGAGGGATTCCTCAGCAACTCATGGGAAACGTGACATGCATCTACAAAGCGCAGTAAATTTATAAACACCTGACGCTGGCTATTTGTATTCCTCCGATATCGAACAAACTGCTTATTATACGGCTATAAATTGTCCCCTTCTGTGGGACTGAATGGCGATCAACGACTCAGTCTTATAAATCGGTTTTATTTTACCAATGATTTATTACTAAAATTTTATTTCTCAAGTAAAATACTAACATGGAAATAACCTTTCAACGGAAAGTAAAACCCCATTATATTTTAAACGAGTTATAGATTGTACACAGAATTTAAATACCGGGAAGACAGACGATAATTACATGGCCATTCATGATTATGCTTACTTATGTTTCTCTATGTTTTCACTGTTTGTATACTCCCTATATGTAAACAGAATAAACAATGAGTCCTTTACTTACAGCTTTCTATTGCACAAAGGGATTTAAATGCGAACAAGCGCAATTCTAAATTAATTGTGTTACTTTGTAACTCTCATACCCACTAACTCCCACCCACATCCACTATCTCCCACCCACATCCACTATCTCCCACCCACATCCACTATATCCCGCCCACATCCACTAACTCCCACCCACATCCACTAACTCTCACCCACATCCACTATCTCCCACCCACATCCACTAACTTTCACACACCCACAAAATCCCACTCATGCCCATTAACTCCCACCGTGTGCTTACGTCCTTACCTTTACTACTGATGCCGAGCATTCCAAGACCAGCCAGGATCCTCAAGGAAGACTCTGAAGTCATTAATCCAGGTACGGTGTCGTGGGAATCGTATCCGATCGATGACTTACCTGGCCACTCGTGACTGGTACAGGTACCGAGTATAACCTACCTGTATTGTTCTGTGGACTTACGAATCAATACGAAACACATGTCTCTTAGTAACTGTTCACAAAGTATATAAATCTATAATGTCTAACTCCACAATGTAAGTATTGCATTTCTATCAATGATTCAGAGATATATTCTAGTCCCCGATAGATATTCAGTTACACTGCACATAATACAGTGAGAGAGAGAGACGTTGGCATATTGAATTCAGAAGCGTAATCAGAATCTCAATATTGTAACGTAGGTAATTTAGATGTAGTAGAGAAAAGAATACAATTAGCACCTGTAGATACGATACGATCGGGAAAAAGAGAGATTTTGTTCAATGCACACCCACACTGCATCATGCCAGGTCTCTAGTGTTCTTCTAATGTGATAGGCAAGAAATCAATTTAAAATCCATTGGACATTTAATATAACTTCTAAACCAAAGCTAAAGGAGTATTTTCATATTTTACTATTTTATCAAAAGTACGGGATGCAAAGTTAAAAATACAATTCCGAATCGTTGTGTTTGTGCAGCCTAAAGACCCCGGTCTTGGTGCAGAAGGAAAACTTATTTAGGTAAAGATAAAACCTCAGGTATATGCTGTCAATGTTTGTCAATGGAAGTCTTGAAAAAAATAATAAATATACATGATGTGTATAAATGGATGCAGACAATTCAGAAGAGGATGCGTTAACATTTAGAGCTGCTGTGAAATTGTGGATTGAAGACTACAGGGGCACGAAATAACCATCCCTATATTGTTGCTCTACCGTGTAAACACCCGGGTGGAAGAAGGCAAAGAATCGTAGCGAAATCTTACATACCCCCTCAAAATCAGTGTCATGCCACCCGCTTCCGGTAAGAAGACTGAAAATTGAAAGTCGGTATTCTAGAGGGGATTATGGGGGGGGGGGGGGGGCAACTTTCTTTCTTTGGTTGAACATTTTGTTTACAAAGAAAATGGTCATTTTGTGCCATATCTTGGGAGTCTCTATCTCCTTTTGGCGTGGAAAAGGTATAAACGCGAGTCGTACCCCCCTTCCCCTACTGTTTGAAATAGCAAACTGTTTTGGTATATCAGACTGTTTTCATTGATTAAAATCACTCACTGATAGTAGCTCATCGGTCTCAACTTGACTCATAATAAAAATCTAACTTATCGGGATGCTATGTTTTATCGCTATTGACATCGGAACCAATTCCATATCTACCTGCAGATTTAGCACCGTGATATAGACTTTTCTTCGTAGCGTTGAAAGATCACATACCTCCAGATGCCTTTGTCTCTGTTACCTGTATGTGCGTATAATCATCTAACTTCAATAAATAAATAAATAAAACATTAAATGCAAAAACAAACTTCTTAGATATTTTGAAGAAATAAACTATTCCTCGACTATCTCCCTTCCCTATTTCATCGAAACAAAGGGTCATAAAGTACAAAAAATGTAGAGATCTGCAATTATGAAATTTACATTCAGTTCTGAAATTTATAGCCCTAAATAAATCAATGAGAAGAAGCATTGAAAGGTGTGTAGAACATGATCAATTCAACAACCGAGTATTATTAGAGGCCGACTTGTGATACAGTCTGAGGGCGGTTTAATAATGTGTGTTAGAGATGTTTTGTATCAAAAGCAAATGGACACGTATGATAGTATTGTGACTCTGCGATCACGCTCCCATTATAATGATAATCCATAGCACCAGTTCATCGGAAATCGACATAGAGCTAAGTTATTCAAAGGCGAAGAATTGATCGATTGTACACTATAAAAGGTAATTAAAAGTGGCTTGTGTTCATAACCAAATCAAAAAGAAGCAACTTTAAGATGATTTTGTTTAAGATAACCCACGCTGAATATATCATCAACACCTTTCAGCTCCGGGTGCGTAAATGACCCGTCTCCGTGACATTGATGTATATTTTGATATATTACTCTCTGGAGGCAATGATTACATGTAAAGCACCTACAACTATGTTATGACACGCACTTCAACTAACAACCAGACTTCTTCCAGTGTCATCGTAGACTATACGGTGATGAGTACTGAATTTAATGCGGAGAAAAATTTTCAAGCAACTTTTCAACACTAGCTAATACCTGTAGTCCATTGTTCCAGGTGACAAAACTGGCTTTATGACTTTGCCAATGAGACCACTTCTACTGTAATTTCCACTATAATTTCCACTATAAGTTCCACTTCTACTGTAATTTCCACTATAAGTTCCACTTCTGCTATAATTTCCACTATAAGTTCCACTTCTACTGTAATTTCCACTATAATTTCCACCTCTAAAGAAATAACCAAAGTCATGGGATGCTGTAACTGACATTTGTAATCACTTCAGTAACATCATCCCATAGTTACTTGTTAACTTATATATTAATCTTTACGTTTGCATTGTATATATATATATATATATATATATATATATATATATATATATATATATATATATATATATTGTTTATTATACACAAATATGTTATTTCACTTTTTATTTGTAAATTTACACCTGTTAATTTAAAAGAAATCGTCCTGGTCGTTGATAAGAATCAAAAACAAAAAACAAAATAAAAAAAAACAACAAAAAAAAAACAAAAACAAAAAAAAAACAAAAAACAAAAAACAAAAACAAAAACAAAAAAAAAAAAACCAGCAAAAAACACAGCAAATAAAAATAGAAGTTTAATCTTTTTTTGGGGGGGGGGGGGGGGAGGGGGGGGTGCGACGGTTAACAAACAAATTGTCTATAAATGTCCCTCGTCAGCTTAGATATTTGTGACGGTACAGAGTAAAAACATTGATAGGAGAGGACAGCGAAGCCGGATTTCCTGGAAGCCAGAGCCGCCGAAGTGTCCGAAGCTAAAGAATCCGAAATAAACGGGAGTGGAAGTATCCGGAGCTAAAGAATCCGAAATAAACGGGATGGGAATATCCGGAGCTAGAGTATCCGAAATAAACGGGAGTGGGAGTACCCGCAGGAAACTGACGGGATCACGTGGTACAACTGCATGCGTTATCTCATGGCATTAAAACATACCTATTTATAGGCAATATATGGGCTTCAAAGTACAGGTTTACTGACCAACGATATCTAAGTGATAATAAATAGCTTCAGGGCGTATTGAAACATGCTGGCATTTCTAAATTATTACATGATATCTTATAAGTGTGATTTTTTTTGGGGGGGGGGGGGGGGGGTTAAAGATCATTTGCATGTAGTAAACCAAATGAGTGTTTCAAATATAGTTTCATTGTGTGGTTTTTCTTGAACGCCATTTCAGCAAAACGAGTCAATTCATGCTTAATTCGTTCAACAGGAATGCAAAGCAATTTCTTTAAACGATGTGAAGCAGAGCACAAGCAGGAGAAAATGCAAAAGTTAAACAAATAAAGATGTGCGTTGATATTTAATCGACTGGTGAGTGGAGGGGGGGGGGGGGTAATCTTATTTTGGTTTGTTTTTTAAAAATCTTTTGCTAAGATATATTTTCTGTCGTTTGAAAGACAAAATGTACATTCCATGACATAATGAAATTCATCACCAATACTACTTCAATCACACATTGTACAGATGCACTGAAACTTCTTACCATATTACTCCATGTGCCAATTTCTACAGGAAGACGATGATTACGTGATCCAATCTCTAAGCAAATTCAACAAATAATTTTCTAGACCAATGTTTGTTTTGAAAATTCTAGAATTAAAACGTTTAGGACACTTAATAATAACACTGCTCCATTTTTTTCAAATTGATTTTTTTAGCGCTTAGTATAACCCAGTAACGCACACTAAATTATATATCGGTGATTATAATCTCTTTATTGCTGAAGGCGCACATCTCATCACTTCAATATTACACGTATACATAAAAATGACATTGTATGACTTGTACAAATTTAAACATATACATAATATATCTAAGTATTTCGACGGAGAAGAACATTTTAAACAAGAGGGGTTTCTCGAGACTTACGACATAATCACACTTACTACAACTATTGTCAATCCTCTTATCGTTGTAATGATAGGGAGAGGGTGGCCAGGTCGTGGCTTTTTTTTTTTTTTTTTTTTTTTTAATCAACATTTCCATGTTTAACTGAAGAATCAACCAACTTTTATACAATGGTAAAATTTTAGCGATAAACGTTGAACATGAAAATAGAGTTATCTCTCTTTGTTACAGAATTTTTTTTAAAAGGGGGGGGGGGGGGGGGGTTAGGGGTGGAGAGAGACAAAGTTTTAAGAAAAAGTATCAAAGTGGATATCAGTGTTCTGTTAAAGTTATAATAACATAATTTTATAATAACAGGAAACCGTAACTGTAAAATACCAGAACTTCAAAAAACAAGGACAAAACTTAAACCAATACTGCTGGGCTTGGTGTAATTATTTCTAAAAGATAGAACAGATTATGTATCTGTGCTTGAAAACTCTCATTAAAAGCTTGGGAAGATACATTTCAAGCAAACAATCTTACAGTTATGTTTTTAGGTCACAAATGCTCACATACAGAAAATGGCCGTCAGCCGGTCACTCTGTTTTGATGACTAGTTGTTTTATCGTGAAACGGGGGTGGGTGGGTGGGTGGGGGGGGGGGGGGGGGGGGGGGTTCCAGTAAGAATTAAAAGAATTTATTTTTGATCAATGCAGGTTTGAAATATTTTTCTAGCCTTGCAACGAGAAGATACATTTGACCTTCCTATACATAACACTACAGAATTTCAAAGAGAATTCATGTCCTGAATCAGTTAATTTTCATCTTTTGGGAATTCATTTCTAAATTGTTCCATACTTCACAACACACACACAATAACGGGTTTAGTAAGTAATGGGAGACAATATCAGTCCGAGTTCTCATGATAAAACTTACACCTAAACGGGAATCAAAGGGAGACAAGACAAACACTAAGGACTTTACTATTGTAAGTAAGCCCCTTCTGTTTGCAGAGGAATAAATGATAGGGAGGAGTTCTGTAACGGGGCATACTGTGTTCGGCAACGTACCCTCACGGTACGTATCATCTCCCGTCAGCACATATTGTCACCTACAATATGTACCGACCCCCCCCCCCCCCCCCCCCCCCCCCAATCTAAGATGGTATAGATAGTTGCCTGCGACAATATGTGTACGGCGACAATATGTACACGCCGACAATATGTGCACGGCGACAATATGTGTACGGCGACAATATGTTTACACACCGACAATATATACAAGGCGACAATATGTGTACGGCGACAATATGTGTACACGCCGACAATATGTGTACACGCCGACAATATGTGTACACGGCGACAATATGTGTACACGCCGACAATATGTGTACACGCCGACAATATGTGTACGGCGACAATACGTGTACACGGCGACAATATGTACAAGGCGACAATATGTGTACGGCGACAATATGTGTACACGGCGACAATATGTACCTACACAAACCCTTACAATTATCAAATGTTTAAGTAGCAGTAGGTACTGACTCACATATCTCACATATGAATGAAACTTATTGAAACAAGTTTGAATTTTTTGTACACAAATCTAGATTATATGTATACACAAATGTATGTATCATTTTTCTTTATTATTTGATAAAAGGCATCATACATATTTAATGATCAGACCATTTCAAACTCCTTAGTCGGTAACAAGGATGTATGTTTTTTAATATTTCAAAGCTAATTATTGTTAAAAAACATACAATATGACCGGTGCATATGTTTTACGTACTAATGTGACGGGCTCATATTATAAAAGGGAAAACCTGTTACAAAATGGCGCCCAACGTGGGGTGTGTAACAGATTTTCCCTTTAATAAATAACAGGAACAACTGTTTTGGGTTCTCGACAAAATGTCTGGATAGAGTTTATTGAGTATCAAAAGTTCATCAATCGGTCATCAAAACCCTATAACAACAATGTATAACAATAATAATAGAATATCCTAAATAAAACCTGAATACTATAATTTCACATTAATACTGATGTACAACCAATATCCGACTATAGTATTACAGTGTTGATTTACTTCAAGGGAGATAACTCTATATACATGGATTTACCAAAATAATAAATCTCCACAGTCACATAGAGTTCACAACTTCATATTAAAAACCTTACAATAATTATCCTTATAATATGCATTAACATTTTAATCATTGAACTAAAGAAAACCGTGGTGTGCATACAATTCTATGGAAATGGACTCTTGTAAACACTGTTTCGACAGCACTAAACTGGTCTGATTTGCAATTATAAAATCTTCAGACTCTTTCTGGTTTTAAACTACAATTTTTCTTTAGAATATACCACAGTGAGACAAATTACATACATTACTCTAACAGAAATATTTACATCGTATAAGTCTCACTCTCACTTATAATTTACTTAAGGAATGTGCTAAAAAGGGAACTTTGTGCAATATTACTAATTTAACATTTCGTAAAGGAATTATAGATAGATTAGCATTAGTATTAAATTAATAATTTACCAGAGGAATATTGTAAGTCAGTGTCTTTTTATCAAAATATCAGGTTTACTCAATATATTACTTTCTCCTTCAAAAACTGAACCAAGACTGATCACAAAGAAGCAACTTTTGGAGACAAAAGACAAAAATCTCCCAGATCAACCCAAGAACAGAAAACAAACTAAAACACTACTGAAATTAAGACACAAGGAACATTGGCCAAATTATAATTACACATCTCAAGCCATTACACTAGGAACTGACTAATTTGTTTTGCTTGACTGCATGGGGTTTTATTTTTATGTTACCTTACATAAACATTTTATGCAAGACATTCAACTTATAAGTCTTAAATAACTGATTCTATATACATATTCATATATCAGATACTATATCATATTACACAATATACATTTATAATATGAGTATGTCACACTAGGAAAGTTTTAAGCGTCTTTCTGACACTAGATAGTTTCATATTAAACAAATGAAACAAATGGCTTTTGTATTCTATTTCCGCATAAAACATACAGCTATGTAACAGACAGAAGGTTTTGAAACAGTCAAAAGTGTAATAAGTTAATGAAATTGACAAAAAGGCTACTACGACCTTCATTAAAATTTGATATTGCAATCGCACAAGAATTAATTCTATGTAACATATCAGCATCTCACAACAGCTAGATATTCTATAGAGATTGCATAGTACTTTGCTTCCCCGCTCCTTTCTTATCTATTGCGGACGGCAACAATATAAATGTAATCCAATGGAGGACAATATGTAAATCCAATGGAGGACAATATGTAAATCCAATGGACGACAATATATATAATGAGGGGGTAGATACACGTTGTCACCGACGTCAATGTGCACCGCGATAAAAAATATACACGTTCTCTTGGAACATGCTGCCGTCTACGAAAGTATGTTCCGAAGGAAAACCATTGTGTACTATATGTATCGTGTACAGGTATGCACATATCGTCGCTGACGACAATGTGTAGTTGGTGTGTTCCGTCACAGGGTGTCCCGATTTACAAGTCCCATGGGGATCCGGGTTCGAAAAGGTCCTCATTACCACCGTAAGAGACGAATGAATAGGGCGATTGTTTGGATTAGACCGCGAAAACAGAAGCATCGTGTCACAGCAGGTGTGGCACGATAAAGATCCCCTCCTTGATCAAAGGCCTTAAGCGCCGAGCATAGGCCCAAATTTTGCAGCCCTTCACCGGCAATGGTGACGTCTCCATATGAGTGAAAAATTCTCGAGCTGGATGTTAAACAATTTACAACCAACCAATCCAAGTTACAAAGGTTGTGTCCGATCCCAATTGTTCAATAAAATATGTTCAAAGCAATGGATTGATACTAACGATATTTGTTCACCATTTCATTTCATTTAACCAAATTTATTTTAAAAATGAATCTGTCAACAAATGGTTATAACCTTTATATCGGACTTACTGGAACCATGTAGGCATGTTGTTATCAAAACATGTTGTCAAAAATGAAAGCTATTATCTTGAAAGAGTAAATTACTGAGATGTAAAATAGTGTCGTCTAATATTAAAGGCCACAAATAGTAAATGGGACATCGCGGTCTATACATGAAAATTCAGGACACTTGCTCCGAACTATTGTTACACAAACCCGATTATGATCCTGAAAAGATTTGATTAAAACTATCGTTCAAAATTATAAAGTACTAAAGGCTAATATGCGAGACAGTGACGCCATACATGTATATTTCACTATAAATGCTAAAAACTCCAACATAACTACCTCTGGTATGGTCACCAGTAACAGAACTGGAATCGACAAGGCCAGGCGTAAGTCAAACCTATACAGTCCAAGTTCGGGTTTTTTCACATTAAGACATTGCGGTCTATAGATGAATATTCAGAACACATGCCCCGGACCATTTTTACACCAACCCGATCCTGATCCTGAAAAGAGTTTATTCATACTAGAGCTCAAAATTATAAACCTTTGAAGGTGTATCTGCGAGACAGTGACATCTATATCTCTTTTCACTATCAATGCTAAACATTCCAACATGGCTACCTTTGGTATAGTCACCATTGATAGCAGGCGTAAGTCAAAATTGTACAATCCAATTCGGTTTTTTTTTTCACATCAAGGTGAAAAAAGAATTACGATAGATAAACATGTAGTACTTAACGATTACCCGGTCCTAACAAGACCTCAGACACAAGTTTCCATATTTAACGTCAGCATGGTTCCCTGGTGCTTTTCCCTTTCTTTCAGGATCTCTTCCGGTTTTATGGGTCTAATGGTGATAGACATCTCTTCAGTACTTGATGATTTTAAATATATGCATACATTTATTCCAATTAGTAATAAGATCAACAGACCACCAACAGACGTGACGATGGTCCAGTCGGTGGTCCATTCCTGAACATAGGAGTCTGACCTTTTGTACGATAAACCTGTGAAACAAACAAACAAACAAAAAACAAAACAAAAAGAAGGATTTGACCCAGAGTGGGGCCAAACTTGGTATGTAGTGTTTAGGTGTAAAACATTTAAATAACATCTTGTTTGTGCTATTGATACGAAATTGAAACTAAATGGATATTGACAAGGCTCAGAGAGTCCTTTACCCAACATAAACTTTGATGACCCTAGGAGTAGGGGTTTTGGTATTAGGGTGGGGCCAAATCGTTAGTGATATAACGTGTGAATAATTGAACATATTTAACTTTATGATAACTACCATTCTTATTCTTTTCAAATTTTGTATGAAACACCATTAAGACAAGGGGACATATATTGTAAATTTAAGGACTCCTGCACCCCCAGGGCTTTAGAGGCGATGCAGTTTTTGTCATGAATTGGCTAATTTTCAAAAATCTTCTCTACAACTCTCTGTAAGAAAAACTAAATGTATATTGATGTTGAGCAGGAGGGCTTCTACCAAAATTGTAGATTTCATGATCCCCGGGATAGAGATTCTGTCCCCAAAGTGGGGCCAAACTTGGTAAATATAATGTATATGTGTAAAACATTTAAATTTACCTTCTTTAATGCTATTGATACAAAATTGAAACTAATAGACATTGAGAAAGTGTTGGTAGTCCCTTACAAAAATTGTGTATTTTATGATACTAGGTGGGTAAAGTTTTGGTTTCAGGATGGGGCCAAAATTATAATAGTAATTATTGTTTTAACATTTTAAAGACTTCAAGTTAAGATACAGTATATTGATTGATTGTTGTTTTCCGCCACACTCAACAATTTTTCATTTATCTGGTGGCGTCCAGTTTTTTATTGGTGGAGGAGAGAACCCAGATACAATGTACCCAGGAAGAGACCACCGACCTTCCGAAAGTAAACCGGCAAACTTTCTCATATATATCGGCGCGAGCGAGAATCGAACCCGAGCCGACTAGAGAAGATATAGTATAAGAACTAAATGCATATTTAGTAATAGTAGAAAAGGATGTTACAAATTGTGAATTTTGCTGAATATTAGAATTATATATTAAATATTCTGAACAGAATTGCTTTGTACATTCCATAGCCCATGGGGCTAGTGATACTTTAAACTAATACTCAGCTGACTGATAAGGCCTGTAACCCTACTGTTTTAGTTCTGAAACATGTGGGTAGCGGTAGAGATCAAAGTCAGGTTATGACAGACTAATGAAAAATCAAATTTTCCCTTTATGTCAATACTTGTATTTCATATTAGTGTAGTTAATAAATCATGACCTTCATATTAATGTAATCCTTACTTATTGGTACTATAGTGCTCAAAACATGCTCTGAGCGGGATCCCCCTTCTCGCTTTGATTGCAACTCATCTGGACTAAATTCGCACCATCCAAACCCCATCAGAGTGCATTGCGAGGGGATTTTGACATTGTATATGTGTAAAATCATGAACTCGGTATGCCCTTCTTAAAAATAAATCTTTCATATGCGACCGTCCACTTTCCATCTTAGCTACAGACCTTTTGCTGGACCATGTAAGATTTCATGTGAATTTCTTCAGCAGTGACCACGTGTCTAGTTTTGTACTTGCACCCATCAATAAGCTAGGAATCATGGTGACACCTACATGTTGTATATCGAGTTCTACATTAAAAGTACTTGACTATACTTGACATGTATCCTAATATTAGTTTATACATTTTTACACATGTAATAGCATTCAAATATGGGGTATTTCCATATCACTGGTACCATTATAACCATTTCCATACCATCCCCTAGTCTGCCACGGTGTAAATATGTTTTTCTAGTATTCTGCATTTCTGCCTTTATGCAGATGTTGACCAGCACAAACACGAGAAATGGTTTCCATCTTTAATGTATCCAAATACGTGCATACGTGTGGTAAATAACTGTAATATATAGAAAGAAAAACTACTTACAATACATTCAGAATTACACTACTCATTCAAACAATAACATGAACAAGCATAAAAATGAATATAATCCAGAAAACGTAGTTTAAACATTTAAGAAATAATCTCAAATTTACTCTTATTAATATAAAGCTTCAAAAATATGATACTCTAATATGCTGTGATTAGAAATATGAATGTACATAAGCTTAGCTGATATCGAGAAAATTCTGGCTATGAGTAAACATCACTTTTCAACAAAACAAATATCCTGAAAAACTTCATATTTCTCAATGCAATAGAAAGATATATTTGCTAACAAAATGCAATACTTACACATAGTGCAGGGAGGCTTAATTCATTATAATAATAAAAATGTACAGCTGTGCTTGGAACAAGCAAATTTCGTGCGCAGGAACTGCAATAATTCTAAATAACAAACCAATAATGGTCAGAAAGAGACGGATCGCCTCGAATAGCAATACAGTCTAAGAGAGGTAACTCTGATTCCTATGTGAAAACATAACATTCTGAATGGTTTTATTCATAGATAATCTCAAATGAATAAAGTTACATGTACATGTCTGTACACAAGCACACCAAGTTTAATTATTAGTGTTAATTTATTCTCCTTAACCTTACGAGTGTTGTACGTTGGAATATATGTGTAAAGCAAGTCTTTTCTGTTTGTAATACGAACTGATACTTTGACACACGTTGATTCGTCTTTGTATATACCAAATAACAAATTCAAGCTGCACATTGTTGACAATATTTGACGCATGCGTAATAGCCTAGTCCTAAATTGTGAATAGCGAGATTCGTCTGCCACGTGAAACGATAAAGAACATTAAGTCGTACTACAAATATTTCTTAACTGAAATACGAATCTGAAAATAAACGAAGGCGAGGCAAAACAACCTTGTAGAAATCAAGGGAAAATAAACACCAGTATAGGTGTGAATAATACATGGGGTTTTCCTTAATGAAAGAAACTAGATATACATATTTTTGGCATCTGTTCAAGAATGAAAATTTAACTATGAATTGTTCTATTCATAATGTTAACAACCATACAGAATTAGACTTTGTGATTGTCAACTAATTCACAAGTCCTACAGAGTTTGCTGTGATTACGTGGAGGTTGCTGTGATTACGTGGAGTTTGCTGTGTTTACGTGGAGTTTGCTGTGTTTACGTGGAGTTTGCTGTGTTTACATGAAGTTTGCTATGATTACGTGGAGTTTGCTGTGTTTACATGAAGTTTGCTGTGATTACGTGGAGTTTGCTGTGATTACGTGGAGTTTGCTGTGATTACGTGGAGTTTGCTGTGTTTACATGAAGTTTGCTATGATTACGTGGAGTTTGCTGTGTTTACATGAAGTTTGCTGTGATTACGTGGAGTTTGCTGTGTTTACATGAAGTTTGCTGTGATTACGTGGAGTTTGCTGTGATTACGTGGAGTTTTCTGTGTTTACGTGGAGTTTGCTGTGATTACGTGGAGTTTGCTGTGATTACGTGGAGTTTGCTGTGATTACGTGAAGTTTGCTGTGATTACGTGAAGTTTGCTGTGATTACGTGGAGGTTGCTGTGATTACGTGGAGTTTGCTGTGATTACGTGGAGGTTGCTGTGTTTACGTGGAGTTTGCTGTGATTACGTGGAGTTTGCTGTGTTTACTTGCAATATTCTATTATTTTCTCAAACAGCAATGTAAATCTGTCATTAATACATTAGATGCACCAATATAAAGATGTTTTTGAAGGATTTCAACTTTTGGGCAATGTTTACAATAGACTTTCAAGTAATTATTTTTTTTAAAATAATGGAATAATAAGATATGATTTTATCAGAAAAGTTTCGGCTAATTATGGAACTTTAGCAATATTAAATCATTTACAAATACATGTAGTTAAGAAAAGTCTATAACAATTCTTTTCGAGTGCTCAATAACCTTAAAGCAATACGAGCTGTAACTGACAGTATTTTTCAACTATAGAATTATGCACCAATTACACCTATCAGTATAACTTATAAAATTCCCAGGATCTAAGAAAAATTCAGCAAAATAAACAAGGGAATATTGTTTGAGAGTATAACTACAGTGAACGTTTCGTATAAACCGCCATTGCGTCGTATACACGGACATAGGAACGATGACTGCCGAACATAATCGGGATGCACTGACACTGAGGTCATTCAAAGATGGAGACTGACGTGAGTATCTACACATTTCGTTTGTTTTAAAATATTGCATCGTGTCATGAAGTATCATAAGTATGAGAAAGTAATTAATCGCCCCATTTAATCGCCTTTTACGACAAGCAAGGGGTACTGAGGATCTATTCTAACAACCTGGATCCCCACGTGGCCAAATTTCTAAGACGTGATAAGTCATGTATGTACGATATATGAGACACCCTAATATATTCATTCTGTCCTAACCTGTCGCAGTTGCTCAGTGGTACAGCGTTCGTTTCGTAAACGGGAGGTCAGGAGTTCGAGTCTGCCATGGCCGCGTCAAACCTAAGACATAAACATAGGTAGTGATTGCTCATTCGCCAAACGTTCGGCAATCACGGGCCTTTCGGATATGACCTTAAAACGGAGATACCGTGTCGCGATAGGTGTTGGCATGTTAAAGAACCCTCACATCTACGGCCCTGAGCGTTAGAGGGTATGAACACGAATCAAGCTGAAAAATTTCAAATTTTATTTTTTCCATTTTCAATGTTTACAATGCTTAACCAAGGTATTTCTAATGGTCAGCAAAATTTTAATGTCAGTTACATGAGAAATACAGAGCTCACATTCTTTACACGGGCACTTGGGGCATGGATCATGATTGATTTTCTTCTACTTATATTTTATAAATATGCATTAAAGATCACTCAAATATGTTATTTTTCCTCTCCGTCACGTATTAGCAAAAATTACGTTATGATTGATTATTAGAAGAGAAGGCATGCAACTCTTCACGTTGTCTGCCTCACCTGGTTTAAACTTCGCCTGATTTTTCACTCGTAGCAAGTTAAAACATTGGATGTGTATATATCAATATATTGGTTAGACATTCTTCTTTACTTTCGTGCTTCCGTTATATTTTTAAAACTTGCAGATATATAATTACATCAATCAAATCATTCTTAATCAGAGTCAATTTCCTTGTGCATCAGCCGACCCGGAAGTGCAGGAACGATAACCCAGACTACTGTTCCGAATGACATTAAGCGCACGATGATGCCCGAAATTTCTGAAAGAGAATCCCGAATTTGCCTACAGATCAGTGGCGGATTTAAGGGTGTACACCACCCTTAAAATTTTCAGATTAAAGCAATACAAGTTGTAACGGACGGTATCTTTCAACTATCCAATTATGCACCAATTAACAATTAACCTTACAACTAATATAATCCCCAAGATCTGAAGTTCAAAATTCAGCAATATAAACCAAGGAAATATTGTTTGATAGTATATACCTACAATGAGCATTTATTATAAAAGATCACTGCGTCATATACAAGGATGATTGCCGAATATAATCGGGTTGCTGAAACCAAGGTCATACAAAGATGGAGACCAACGTGAAAACCTAGTGCATTGCGTTGGTTTTAAAATATTGCACGCGACAAAATGAATGTCTTTAAGTATTACAAGTGTTAACAAGTAATTGAATTACGCAAATGTACCAATCATGTGAAACTTTGATAATGATTATCCTGTAAAATTCGTATTTTAAAAAATGTTCACAAATATGACACGTGCGCATTGCTTTTGCAAACTGGTGACGTTCGAGGTTAATGCACATTGGAGATTTCGATCAGAAATTACTGTCAGGAAGACAATGATTCGACATTTTTTGCTTCACATTTACTCTGATCCTATGAAGTTATATATATTCAATCACAAATTTGTTATTATATTTGTTCTTTTAGTTTTCATTCTATTTACCGTCAGTTACAGCTTGTATTGTTTTAGAAAAAGTTAAGCAATCATTTTTTTTTCACTCTCAGAGAAATAAATGACAAAACATTTTGATTTATTGTTACTTTTATTGGGAGAACTTATATTTTATTTTTTAAAGACTTAAAATGTGTATCAATTTATTAATTTCACCTCATTAAATGACAGAAAGTAGCAAAAATGCCCTATATGGCTACATATGAGGTCTACATATTTCAAGCCTTATAGAATTCTGGATCATCCGAGGGCTTCGTCCCTGGGCACCAATCAGGACTTCATCCTGGATCCACTGGGGGCCTTAAAGGCGGCCCCAGACTACTGATCTCTAAGCAGATTCGAGAATTCTTCTCCATCGGAAGCTTCGGGTGTCATCGTGTGCTTAATGTCATTCGGAACAGTAGCCTGGGTTATCGTTCCTGCACTTCCGGGCCGGCTGATGCACAGCAACGAAACTGACTCTGATTGAGAGTGATTTGGCTGATGTAATTAAATATCTGCGAGTTTTAAAGATATAACGGAAACACGAAAGTAAAGATTGATTGATCGATTATATATTGTTTTACGCCCCGCTCGAGAATTTTTCACTCATATAGAGACGTCACCATTGCCGGTCAAGGGCTGAAAAATTTAGGCCTATGCTCGGCGCTTATGGTCTTTGAGCAGGGAGGGATCTTTAACGAGCCACACCTGCTGCGACACGGGACCTCGGTTTTTGCGGTCTCATCCGAAGGACCGCCCCATTTAGTCGCCTCTTACGACAAGCAAGGGGTACTGAGGATCTATTCTAACAACCTGGATTCTCACGGGGTCGAAAGTAAAGAAGAATGTCTAATCAATGTTTTTATATATGCACATCCAATGTTTTGACTTGCTGTGAGTGAAAAATCAGGTGAAGTTTGAACCAGGTGAGACAGACGACGTGAAAAGAGTTACATGTCTTTTCTTCTTATAATCACTCATAACGTAATTTTTGCTAATACGTGACAGAGACGAAAATAACATATTTAGGTGATCTTTAATGCATATTTACAAACTGTAAGTAGAAGAAAAATAATAATCAGTTTGTCTACTTCAGATCAGAAAAAATGGAGTGATAAGGGGGGTGGGGGGTGGTAATGTGGAATCATGATCCATGCCCCAAGTGCCTGTGATTCTTTATAGGAATTACGAGATTGACCACTGTTTATATTCACTTTTACACTGATCTGAGACAAATGTCCATCAATACTGTAAAGTTATATCCAAGCTTATGGAAAGTTTTGTTACGAAATAAAACGACTAGTAGTGAATTCACCCATTTATCAATTTTGTTCCGTAATTTCTCATTCAGACAATTAATCTAAACACTTATAACATTTCTTTCAATACGGGTGGCTGTTTGTATGTTGTTTTTTCTCTCATATAGAGAGATGTCACCATTGCCGGTGAAGGGCTGCAAAATTTAGGCCTATACTCAGCGCTTACGGCCTTTAAACTGGGAGAGATCTTTATAGTGCCACACCTGTTGTGACACGGGGCCTCGAATTTCGCGGTCTCATCCGAAGTTCCCTCTTACGACAAACAAGGGGTACTTAGGACCTATTCTAACCCGGATCCCCACGGGACTTTCAATTCGGAATAATTTCATTCTTAAGTTTGACCAATCATGTTAATACCTTTGTTTTACTTAGGGTGACCAACATTCGGTATAAACAACATGGGCTTAGTACTGTAGTTTCAGTATTAATCATGCGTGTGTATCCACAAATAGTATTGTTGTTGTGTATAAAGGTAAACACAAATTCTTGTAATTTTCAATATAGTGTAAAGTCATATAAAAAGTAATGTAACTTTCATCTTGACATCAACGCATAATCAGCATATCAAGATATTATAACTACATGTAATGCCATAATATAAAACCATTACATAATTTAAATTAAAAAAAAACCCATAATAACAAATCTAACTACACGTATGAAATATTCAGGTTCGGAATAGCAGAACTAGCAACTTCCGATCTGCAATTTTATATCTGGAATGACAGTGACAAATTTTAGATCTGGAATGGCAGAACTGACAAAGTTTTGAATAACATAACAGGGTTTATCCTGGAAATATACAAATGACAGGTTAAGGTAAGATATAATGAATGGCAATTTATAGTCTGGAATTACAGAAGTAAAAATTCAATCTACCTTAGAATAACAGAACTACAAATAAGTGAACTCATGAATTGAGATCTTAACGAACAAACTGACAAGTTAAGTTTCGCAATAACAAAACTGACAAATGTTTGCTTGAAATAATCCAACTGAGAAAATCAGGATGGAATTACAGAACTAAAAATTGAAGGTTTGTAATATCAGAGCTGAGGGATTCAGGTCTGGAAAAACAAAACCATCTAATACAGTTTTGAAATAATATAAATGACAAATAACGGTTTGAAATAACATAAATGACAAATAACGGTTTGAAATAACATAAATGACAAATAAAGGTTTGAAATAGCATAAATGACAAATTAAGCTTTGAAATAACATAAATGACAAATTCGGGCCTGGAAAATTCTGCTTTGAAATGACAAATTCAGATTTGAAATGTCGGAGCTGAAAAATGGTTGATTGGTTGGTTGTTTTACGTCCCGTCGAGAATGTTTTCACTCATATTGAAACGTGAGATGAATGATGGAAGTTTGGAATAGCATAGAACGTGGGATAACAGAATTGATAAATGTCTGGAATAAAAAAAAACTAACAATTCAACCCTGGATAATGGAATTAACAAATTACCTCTAAATTGACAGGTCGAACTGATGACGTTTGGCCTGAAACAATGTAGCTAACAAATTCACGCACGGAATAACTGAACTGAAATATTTATGCTTTCAATAGGAGAATTTAAACATGACTTGGCCTAAAATAACAATTGTTAAACTCAGGTTTGTGATATTGGAGGTGAGGAATTCAGATTTTGAATAACACAATGTATCCAGGTCTGGAATAAAACATCTAAGAAATTCACAGCTAACTGTTAATTTCTTAGCTCAGCTGACAAATTTAGGTCGAGAGTAATACAAATGACAAATTAGCCTGGAAAAAGAGAAGGGAATAATTCTGGAATAACAAAACTGTCTAATTTGAACCGAAAATAATGACAAATTCCGGTTTGAAATGTGAGGGATACTACTTGAAATGTGATTTAATAAACAACCTTACAAATTCATATCTGGAATAATGGAACTGACAAATTGAGATGTGGAAGAAGAGAACTGTTAAAATGCCCGGAAGAGTAATTTAAAATGTGGAACGACAGAATAGTTCTTGCCTGCATTAACAATAATGACAAATTGTGCTCTGGAGTATTAGAACTGATAAATGTCAGTCTGGAATAGCGGAAATGACAATTGAAGAAAAGACAGCTGTTCTTGGTTTTTCAAAGTCTTGACTTTCGTTTAATATTCGTAAAAATAAGAAAAATGAAATTAAAACACACACTAAAAGATGTTCTTTTGCTCTTTAGACCAAACTTCAAAATCATAATTTGTGGCGGAAAAGGGTGGGGAAGTGAACGTTTGTCATTTACTAAATAGGGGTTCAATTCATCAACTTAAGCTTAAATTCTTTACAGTAGCTGTTACTTTAAAACAAACGTTGGGGGGGGGGGGGGGGGGGGGGGGAGGGGCAACCAGCTAATATATCTTCCTTTGCATGCGTATATAAATAACTTTGCATGGAAAAGTAAGTTTATGAAAAAGGGAGTGGGACAGACCCCGTTTTTCGACGTTACCTTACTTTGGAGAAAAATAGTTTAATATGATGAGCTGTAGGCATCTAGAATTGCATATGTAACACATAAGTAACCCTCTTGATTTGAAGTCGTTTACTAATTAATAAGCCTTCAGATTCCTGATGCATGTTGTGCAGGTGTTGTCATTTTACCTGATTTGCAGATCTAATACACAAATGTACATCAAACGGATGCGTTTTGCTTATGATAAACCTGTTTACGTGTATGGTAGTTAAGTCTGTCAAAACAATTACTTATTCATTCTCTCTCTCTCTCTCTCTCTCTCTCTCTCTCTCTCTCTCTCTCTCTCTCTCTCTCTCTCTCTCTCCTGGATTGATATAGGAGTAATTTGCAACATTTCAGCTAAAGCTAATCATCATACCAAAACATTTACAAGTATATCTCAACACCTGTTGAACTTTCGATTTTCCTCTTTGCACTTCAAAATGTGGAAATCCTTATCACAAGGAAGACGTACAAGGACATTGATATGGTGATTTTAAAATTAAGGAAGAAATTGTCATAGATTTGGTTTATTCAATTAGCAAACATTTTCAATTACATTGAAATAATTTTGAATTGTAACGTTGTCAACTATATCATGATTGGATCTATGACTAAATTTCAATATTTTCAATATTTAGATTTTGTTCAGTCAGGATGGCATAAGATTTTGAAAAAAAAAAGATTCATAAAGATTTTTGTGAATTCAAATTGAAACTTGTATAATTAAACGTGAAGATATCGAACAGCGGTCACTCTCACAATTCGCACAAGCACTAACTAACTACTGAACATATCTGAGGCGGGATCAGGTGCCTAAAAGGAGTAAGCATACCTTGTCGACTTGTCACACCCGCCATGAGACCTATATCTTGACTGGGTAAATGGAGTAATTTGTAGTAGTAAAAATCAGTGTGTTAAGAACGACCTAACAGTTCAATGGTATGAAACACGCGAGTCAAAATTTGGTCCACTGGAAAACTAGATCGCTATAACGACCATAAAACTTGCGAATGTTGAATTTGAATGAGATTGTTGAAATCCCAGTAACATTAACTTGTTTGTTGGAAGCCTGCCTTGAATTAAAAAACATGCTCTTGTGTATCGAACTGGTCGATGGACATAAACACCATATGCAGATGATGATGGAATATTGCAACATAAATATGGGAAGTTGACATTGGAGAAGCTGAAGTCTTCCCGTTTATCATAAAGTTGAGATGTTGGTTTGATGTTGATATCTATGATCAATAAAATATCTAAGAACAATGCAGATGTCGAAGATTCTGAGGTTTCTCTTATTTTTTTTTTTTACTTCCCTAGGATATATCGAATTATCATATGAATGAAAATGATTAATATTAACAAATAAAATGTCGATATATCTAAATGTCAAGCTGAAGGCCACAGTAAGAGAGTTTTTCTTCTCCTGAAAAGGCTAAGGTAATGAACAGTATTCAATCTAGCAATTCCTAAAGAAAATACCAATTGGATAGATGGGCAAACACGGACCCCTGGATATACCAGAGGTGAGATCAGGTGTTTAAGAGGAGCAAGCATCTCTGTCGACCGGTCACACCCTCGGCGAGCCCTACATCCTTATCAGGTAAACGGAGTAATCTGCAGTCATAATCAGTGTGCCAAGAACGGCCTAACAATTTGTATGAAACACGTCAGACGGCATAGCATATGACCTAGTGAAAGGTTGTACTGACAAACTATATCGTAATAACGACTAAAGAAAATACGAAATGCTGACTTTAGAAGAGACTGTTCAAACAAACCCCAGTAGCATCAACTTGTTTGTCAGTAACCTGCCTTGATTTAAAAACTGATTATATGCAGAACATGTTCTTGTGTATCGAATCAGTTGAGATAATAGATGATAATGGATTATTGCTACATAAATAAGGGAAGCTGACAATGACGAAATTGCAATCTTCGCATTTGTAATAAATTTGAGTTGTTAATTTGCTGTCAGCATCTATTTTCAATAAAATACCTAAATACGAGGTAGATGTGGAAGACTCTCTCGTGTCTTTTATTTCAAGTTAACTCTGATATATCGAATCGACATATGAATGTAAAGTATCATTGTTAATAAATAAAACGTCGATAAATCTAAATGTCGATTTGAATGTCACAGCAAAAGATTTTTCCTTCTCATGTAGAAGCTTTTGAATGAATTATGCTTCATAAGAATATAAAAACAGGTCAACTAACAAAATTTCAAAAAACTGGAAGTCCTGATCATCAACGCTACGTCGATATCGTCAATGAGCAACTCTAGCATCTTTTTAATATCAACTTTAAAGTATTTGTGAGTAGAATAAGAGTGGTCTTTATCAATTTTTTTATCACTAGATATGGACATTTTTATTGAAGAAGGAATCGTCAATGAAATCAAAATATCTAGTCTCTAATTGATCGTGAGAAATGGTGCTTTTATGTGCTAATAAGGTTTAAGTTTTGATGTTTTTTAGAGAAGTTTTTTTTAATCCAAAACGTTTTGTGATTTCAAATTTAGTAGGTCTTTAGAATTTTTTTTAGAATCCACATTTACTGGATCCAACAATGTATCTATGTTGCTAAGGTTTTTGGGAAGTCTAGGAATCCAGGATAGGTATATTAAAAGTTTACAAAACGGAAGCACGATTTTGAAGAATTTCATCTTTTGGAAAAGCAAATGGAAAATAAGTAGGATTACCAATGTGGAATTCGTACCAAAATTGGTTTAAAATACAGCTGTAATAAGGAACCTAATAAAGACAATGTTATTGCAAGTTTCGTCAGTTGGAACCAATACATATTCCTCATGTAACCTATCTAATTCTTTTACCACTTCTGGTTTACTAAACACAGAAGGATGGATGGTACACACTTTTGTTGTGAAGTTTACCACAAATTTAGACCTATGCTTAGCGCTCAGGGCCGTAGCAGTGAGGGTTATTTAACGTGCCAACGCCTACCGTGACACGGGACCTCCGTTTTTAATGTCATATCCGAAAGACCCGTGATTCTTCACCAACAACATCGCACTCACTGCTGGTAATGGATAAATATTCTTAAAGTCGTAGTGTCAATCACGAAACATGTAAATAAAATTCATTTTCAAACCTACTCATTTCACCTTTGACAAAATATTCTGGAATTTACTTCTCGACAACAATATGGACATTACGAAAATCATAGTACGTATATCTAGAAAAATTGGAAGGCTATTCTTTAGGAGCTTTGATATCAAAAATTTTATTATCTTAAATTTTTGGATTCAATAAAATATGAAACTTTTTTGATAACTATGTGGCTCCTATAAATGAATATTGCTGTATATTATGGGGATATGAAATATTACAGGGAATTGACAAGCTACAAGCTACAACATAATTCTCTGCGAAACCATTTCGGTCATTGCTAATTGAGACTGGTCGCTATCGAGGAAACCAATTCTTAAGATAAGTTGCAACATATGCAGCTTGAATGAAATATTCTAATATGCCAATTGTTAGGTCGTTCTTGACACACTGATTCTGACTACGGATTGCTCCATTTACCTGATCGAAATATTGGGCTCACGGCAAGTGTGACCGGTCGGCAGGGGATGCTTACTCCTCCTAGGCACCTGATCCCACCTCTGGTATGACCAGGGGTCCGTGCTTGCCCATCTCTCTCATTTGTATTTTCTATAGGAATTACGAGATTGAATACTGAAAGTTATCTTAGCCTTTTCATAGATGAACGTCAATGTCTCATAAATTTCAGTCTTTATGGCGCAGGTATCCTTGGTCATTAGACAGAACAAGGTACAATTATTTCCTGTTTTCTTTCATTTTGTTAGCACTGAACTTCATGAATTAACATTCTCTGTTAAATATCTGCAATTTTTATTTAAAAATACAGAGGTACATTGTTTTTCAATTATTATTATAAAGTGTGATGTGTTTTGGTGCTCTGCATAATAAAATATGAGATCATACTTCTTTGTTCTAAATGTTGATTTCTGAAAAAAGGATGTGTGTACTGCATGTCGAATTGTGTGTTAAATGCATGGTAAGGTATGTCTTGCATGGTCTTTTTGGTTAGTATAAAAGTTGTTTTAGCTATTAAAGAGAAAAAATATAGGGTAAACAGAACTTTTCAAAAGGTCTGAAGTACCTTAAGTATTATTAAATCCACGTTTATCAGATAATAAATATATTCAAATTATCAAAACCACAAACATATAGTGAAATTATTTTTTGTGTACGCAGTTTTGTTTATGACGCGGACAACATTTTCCACAAAAACGTTGTGTTGATGCACTATGGCGTCATCAGTTTGAGAGAGAGAGAGAGAGAGAGAGAGAGAGAGAGAGAGAGAGAGAGAGAGAGAGATGCTATAGATTCAGAAAACCACACTGGGGTGTTCTGGAAAGTTGGATCATACTTTGTGAATTTAACGGATTAGTGAGGGTATATAATAAATAATAAATGGTAATATAAAAGCAATGTATAGTAAATGATTAAGTTCACATTCTTCACATAATTACTCTTTTGGAAAACTTCTTTGTTGAAACTATTTCACAATATTGATAGGCAATTTTGTCGAAAATTTTGAAATCCTTCACATAGAGCCTCGTGGAGAAAAACGTATTGTTCCTGAAAATATAAAGAAACATTAATTTTACATGTTCTAGAGATAAATATAATTAGAATGATGATGGAAAAGTTAAAGGTAACAAATAGTGATTAATCTCTCAATCCTACAAAATCGAGAACAGGGCAAAGAAAGACCTTTGGAAACATTATAGGTGGGACCAAGTGTTTAGATTGAGTAGACGGATAGAGACTTACATATGTCTGAACACATTTTCCTCTTTGCTGCCTGAGGGAGACTACATAAGTCTTGACGTCAACATAATTCTCTGCGATACCTTCTTCTAACATGAAGTCTAATGCAATGAATGTGCCAGTTCGCCCTATTCCGGCGCTTTAAAACAGAGACATTCCGTTACATTCTCTCAATGTGGACACATGTATACAGGCATGTTTCATTGGAATAGATGCCTTAGCAATTTTCGAACACATCCAGCTTTTTGCAGGTTATGAAAGTTTGCATAAATTTGAAACAGTGTAACAGCTATAAATTGTGAACTTTGACATTTTATCAATTCTAGCAACTAGAGTTTTTTGCATTTGCTGGATATAGAAAGTGCATTTGTAAATGATTGATTGATTGGGGTTTTACGCCGTGTTGGCAATATTTCAGCCATGTTACGGCGATATATATATATATATATATATATATATATATATATATATATATATATATAAAGAACTGAGAATGTAATGAAGAAAGGAGATGGGAAATTAAATAAAAAACAAATAAAATAGGGGCATATATTCATATTTAAGTGCAATAAGTAAAATCACAATAGTCAATAATTGTTGTTTTTTTAAACCTTGTTTATTTACATTGTTTTAATAATAATATAAATACTGTCATGAAAGTAACATCTTCATAAAGAATGTTTAAATCGGTCTCACCTACAGTGGACGATAATCGGCCCATCAGATGACGTCAAACCATTCCTCACCAAGTTTCGGAAGCAAAGTAAGGATGCCAGATCCTCTGGAACGGAATTATCGGACCATGTCGTGAAGTGAAACTGTGTGACTCGCTTAATTTCATCATTCTGGGAATGCAGAAAGGATGAGAATAAACGCATTATATCCTGATGAATTGGGAACAGATTTATTTTTGTGAAAACCGTTCTCATGTTGAAAATGTGAGTAGTGGAGATGCGAATGATGAGAAGTGAAGACGTTATATTGCAAAGAATTTGTTGTTTGTTTTATGTCTTTTTTAAGAGATTTTTACGGAGATCTCACCAGCTGTATATGAATTATCACAATTTTAGTCTTTTGCTTGGCGCTCAAGGCCGCACGGTTATGTTATTCTGTGTACCAACGCTTGCCACGACACTGGATCACTCTTTTAAAGGTCAAATCCGAAAGTCCCTTGACCCTAACTTCTAAGTGCCAAGTGGTTGGCAAAGGAGCAATCGCTACGTATATTAAATTGTCAGTTTGACGCAGCCATGGTACAACCGGATTCAATCTCACGAAGCAAACGCAAAGAAACTATAATTCTTTCAGTCTTAATTTCAGTTTACTCCACAGGAAATGTTATGTATCTAACACTTCTAAGTTACTTGATTTAACATCAACAAAACATTTTTTGCATTCGAAAATGTGTACTCAGGAAAGATAGATATTTTAACTTCCATGTGAAGGTATAGAAGATTCAACAATATATCGTCTGTAGAAGGGACCTCCATGGTCGAGTGGTTAGAACATCGCGCTCAAAATCACAAGGCCTCTTGCCTCTAGCGTGTTCTATTCTCGCTCGTGCCGATATATGTGAGAAAGTTTGCCAGTTTACTTTTGGAAGGTCGGTGGTCTCCAGGTACATTGTATCTGGGTTCTCTCCTCCAATAAAAAAAGGGGACGCCACCAAATAACGGCAAAAAAAAGTTGAGTGTGGGGGAAAACAACAGTCAATCAATCGTCTATATAAATCGTCCGTAGATAGTAAATTATGTGTTAGTTTATATGAAGTACGTTAAGAGACGATATACGAGGGCGAGTCAATAAGTAACCAGCCTTGCTTTAATATATGTTTTATACCTGGGTACAAAATTACACGCGCATGGAATCATTCCTTAAGAAGATATTGAATATCAAACATGGCTAGTTATGTAAAGGCATGCTTTTCATCTAAAGTCGAGTACCGTGCTGTAATTTTGTACTTGTATTTAAAAGGTAAAACAGGCAAGGAAATACACGACGAGTTAGTCGATGTTTATAGGTCGTCTGCACTATCTTATACTCAGGTTAAATTCTGGCTAGGGGAATTCAAACGCTGTAGAACGTCTTAAGAAGATGAATCCAGGCCTTGACGCCCACTGGATGCCACCCACGAAGAAATGTGTAACAAAGATCAGGATCTGGTATATTCTGATAGGCCAATTCAAGTGGAGAAATAGCACAGACATTAGACATTAGGCGTTTCAATAATCTTACATGATGGTCCCCGAGGCTAAAGAAGTTCAAGATGCAGCCATCTGCTTGCAAGGTGATGGCCAAAGTATTTTGAACGCAAAAGGCGTTATTATGTTGGCCGTTTTACCCAAGAGAAGTACAATAACTGGAGTGTACTATGCAAACTTACTAAACCAGCTTGCAAAGTTGCAATGAATGCTGTAGAACGAAACGGGTATGAATTAATACAACATCCTGCCTATTTGTCTGACCTAGCTCCTAGCGACTTCTTCCTATTCCCACACTTTAAAAAGGATATCCGTGGACGTCATTTCCGGTATGACGAAGACGTCGTGACGGCAGTTAAAGAGTTGGTCAATGGAAAGGAATCTGCCTTTTTCAGTTCTGGGATGATTGCATTTGAACACCGTTGGTCTAAGTGTATCACACTAGAGGACAATTACATCGAAGAAGAAAAGGTGGATCTCAACCAGAAATAAATTAGACTGGTTACTGATTGACTCGCCCTCGTATCATATGGAATATAAATATGAACCTATAAAATATAGATGGGGGTTCCAAAGTTTTCTCACTAGTTCTGTTTCTAGTAGTAAATTGTGAGGATTTCAAATATTCATGGTATTTGGAACAAAACAGATTTTCTAAATATGCCAAGTAAGCATTTGGGAAGAAATAGTCATTACGATTTCAAGTGTTGTATTCTGAATTTATATTTCATTTACAGGGAAATGCATTTGATTCAATTATGTGCAAATATAAAGGTCAACATTTTCTGTAAATTTCAATTTCTGAAGCACTATACTCATCCCAATCAATTAAAGCAGGTTCCATGATTGGTCTGATTAAGATGATACATGTACAGATCATTATAACGATAAAAGAATATGCGACTTGCTGACATTCAACAAGACTGGTGAAACTCCTGTTAGATCAGTTTATTTGTCCGTAGCCTCCCTCGATTCAAAAACTGATCATACGCAGAACATACCCTTGCGTATTAAATCAGCTGAGAGACAAAAACACCATGTATAGGTGATAATGGTATATATATATATATATATATATATATATATATATATATACATATATATATATATATATATATATATATAATTTACTTTCATCCCCCTGCCACAATGTTGAGCTGTTAGTTTGCCGTTAAAGTCTATGTTCAATAAAATATCCAAATATGAAAAAAACGTGGAATATAATTATATGCCTACAGATAGCTATTGATAATAATTACATGATCTGATTTTATAGTACACGCCTGACATGAGAGAGAGAGAGAGAGAGAGAGAGAGAGAGAGAGAGAGAGAGAGAGTAGAACTTGTTCTTACTTTATTTGAAACAATAAGATATCTTAGAGTATAATGTTCATATTCGTCCACTGTATCCAATTTGATGTGGTATGCCCCAATATCGAGCTCCATTTCTGTATCGTCAGTCCAATATTTCAGGCACTTCATCTGTGAATCAGGATAAAGTGTATCAGAAAAGTACATACACATTCACTTTAGTCTGTTTTAAACACAATAGAAATATATCCATTTTTATAATATATGATTATGTCTTTGCTGTAGTCTAACTATGTCTTCTGCTGTAGAGTCACTGTCTTTGCTGTAGTGTGACAATGTCTTCTTTTGTAGTGTAACTTTTGATATAGTGCGATTATGCCTTCTACTGTAGTATGTCTACGTCTTCTGCTGTAGTGTGATAATGTCTTTGTTGTTGTGTGACTATGTCTTCTGCCGTAGTATGAATATGTCTTTGTTGTAGTGTGACTGTCTTTTGCTGTAGTGTGACTGTCTTTTGTTGTAGTGTGACTGTCTTTTGCTGTAGTGTGACTGTCTTTTGTTGTAGTGTGACTGTCTTTTGCTGTAGGTGACTGTCTTTTGCTGTAGTGTGACTGTCTTTTGCTGTAGTGTGACTGTCTTTTGTTGTAGTGTGACTGTCTTTTGCTGTAGTGTGACTGTCTTTTGTTGTAGTGTGACTGTCTTTTGCTGTAGTGTGACTGTCTTTTGCTGTAGTGTGACTGTCTTTTGCTGTAGTGTGACTGTCTTTTGCTGTAGTGTGACTGTCTTTTGCTGTAGTGTGACTGTCTTTTGCTGTAGTGTGACTGTCTTTTGCTGTAGTGTGACTGTCTTTTGTTGTAGTGTGACTGTCTTTTGCTGTAGTGTGACTGTCTTTTGTTGTAGTGTGACTGTCTTTTGCTGTAGTGTGACTGTCTTTTGCTGTAGTGTGACTGTCTTTTGTTGTAGTGTGACTGTCTTTTGCTGTAGTGTGACTGTCTTTTGCTGTAGTGTGACTGTCTTTTGCTGTAGTGTGACTGTCTTTTGCTGTAGTTGACTGTCTTTTGCTGTAGTGTGACTGTCATTTGCTGTAGTGTGACTGTCTTTTGCTGTAGGTGACTGTCTTTTGCTGTAGTGTGACTGTCTTTTGTTGTAGTGTGACTGTCTTTTGCTGTAGTGTACCTATATCTTCTGGTGTAGTGTGAATGTCTTCTGTTCGCGTTGTCACTGCTTTATTAAGATACTTCAATTCAATGTTTAACATTTATGATATATTTGAGCAATTTTATTTTTAAAATCTACTTTTATACCTTTTCACCCTCATATAAATTGGTTAGCATGACGATCCTTGTACAATCCATTTGCCAAGTAAGTGTCCAGAAGTCTTCTACCGTGTCTGATGTAAATGGACCTTTGAATATAAATTACTTACTATTTATTCTCCCTATACTTGCCTGGCTTAAATAATATGAATTTAAAAATCGAGTAAATATTTGGAATTTATGAAGATCAAAGCCTCTGATTGACTTCAATTACCTTGTGCTGCAATGTAAGCCTTCTCTTTATTGTATCCCTGTATAATGACATGAACAACACGTAAACTGCGGTGCTATTGCTGACAACATTACTGGAGCTTAACCATAAAGCAGTATATAATATTTTCCATATTTCATTGTCTTTAAAGTGTGACTTTCTTTTTTGACGCTTTTGAATTGTACAATTTGCAGATGAGAAAAAACAATCTTCACCATACACGTATTAAATCTTATTTTAGAAATTATAACATGTTTGTATGTCTGTGTTTCTCGATATTCCAGGAATAGTGCTATTTTTCAAAACTCGTGTCACAATCTATGCCTTGTTATAACACTTCCGTGCTATTTTCACATTAATGGAAATGTACATAGAAATTCAAAATAAATAAGAATGCTTTTCAAAACACGGAAATCATAATCATTAATTTTCACTTAGTTTAATGAAAACTCTATTAATAAATTAGACGCTTCCTCATACAAAACACACGTTTAGTAATTCAAAAACCCTACAGCTATATATGAGGCGTTGATATAATCTGGTTTTTCCGGGTCATCTGTACGGTCCAGTATTACACGACTGTGGTCATCTGAGCAAAAGGATATAAAAATATATATATCATGCATATACTTCATTTCATACCTGGTCTACGAATATATGTACGTTGTATTTACTTTTAGAAACATGACGATGACCTATTTTTTTTAATAATGACACAATAAAAGAAACAAATTTTACAGGGATAAATTGACTTGTATCTGTTTTTGCTCTTATTCATTGGTCTCAAAGCTTCAGTATACGTCTCCAGCAAACCATTTGGTAAATCCTGTCGATAGATATGAAAGTAATGATTAAAATATTTATATGATTGGTTGTATATTGCTTAACGTTTCGTTTGAATTGTTTTTTTCTCACATATGGAGACGATAACGTATTAATCATCTATTTGTGCAAGCTGACGATCCTGAACATGGCTTCTTTTTTATTTCATACAAAATTGTAATTTGAAGACCACTAATTATTAAAAAAGGTGGATAACCTAACTATATTAGGATCTTGACAGGCACACAATACATTAATTGAGTTTAGCTATATATTACTTTGAATTCCTGTTCTAAAGCGTTGCTAGCCTTCTTCTCTGGAAACGTTCGTACGAATTCCTCGACAGATACCCTCAACGACTGCAGATTGCAATACACAGCTGCGACATCTTCCTCTTCCACATCGTTATCGCCAATCTCTTCTTCGTAAATGACGACTCCATTCCTCTCATTGCTCGAGAGGTTATCGGCAGATGTGTCTTCAGAGGCAGCAAATGTCACCACCATATCGATATCATGTTTTCTGAGTACCCTTAGGCTCCGTATTCTGTTTTAAAATGTATCAAAGCACAAACTGAATAAAGAAGTAAAAAAAACCAGTCTATGCTTACATTCTAGTGGTCTGTTTTCAAATGTTCACTTATCTTCTAAAGTACATGATATGTCATTGCATTTTGTGAATACTCCCTTTAAAGAAGTAAATATTAAACAATATAAAGCACAACGATGCATATAACCACATGATATAGAAATTGTGGGAGGGGGTTGTCTATTGCGTTTATACTGATTAGTAATTGTTTGTCTAAATAAACTGACATTTGTAAATAAATATGAATGGTAATTTGCTGTTTTTGTTGAGTTAATGTTTGTAAAGAAATACTATTAGCTATTGCTTGTTGTTCCATGGGTTGATATTTGAAAACAAATATGGTTAGTGATTGCTAGTATTTTTAGTGAATTGATATCTATAAACATGATTTATGATTTATTGTTTTTAGTGAGGTGATGTTTGTAAAAAAGGTATGATTAGTGATTGCTTGTTTTGTTTAAAATTGATTTAATGCTTGTGAACAGGATGATTAGTGATTGCTTGTTTTTTTGCTTTTGGGGGTTTCTTTTGCGATTTAATATTTTTAAACATGTACGATTAGTGACTGTTTTTATTGAGTGTGGAGTATTGTAAACAGGTTTGATTAGTGATTGCTTGTTTTTAGTGTGTTGACATTTGAAATACTTGTAAATGGTGGATGTTCGTTTCACTGTTCGTTATATCTAATGCACTTACTTCTGCAGTAACAAAGCACCGGAGATGACAACCAGCACTGAGGCGATGACGAGGAACACTATCAGAACAGACTCTTCACTGCTGTCATCTTCATTATCAATCGAGATCTCTAGCAATTATAGATATGCGTTTTAAAATGTTTCTAAGAATTGAAGACAACGAATTATGAAGTCAGGAACAACTAAATGAGAGAACTATTCCCAATGTTTCCTAACAAGAATGCATCGTAGTGTGAAAAATATATCATGGTATATTTTCCAGTTTTTATGTGCTTTCCATTTTAAAAAGACCTCCATATATATAAATTGATGATAGATTAAATTCGTCTGCTTTTGATTAATTCAAATATTGGTCTTTTTTAAAATTTGCAAATGGAATGACACCATCTAAGTTTGTATGGCATGGCAGTGTATGACATAGCAGTATATGGCATAGCAGTGCATAAAATGAGTTTTGAAATCTGTCATTGGGTATTTCCATTCACTTCGACTTCATCTGTATATAAAATGTACAAAGTTACAATACTAAATAGAGACGGAAATACTTTAGAACATCATGTAACCATGCCTCTGAAGTTACAAGTATTACTGGTATTTGTTTTACAGTTCCATCTGAGTCTTGCCTATAATGGTTGACTTTTCACCATATATAATTCTAATACAATTCGTAATACCATCGGAATGTAAGTATTGCAGTCTGGCGTATGCGGCGTTTTGAATGTGTTTAAAAATTTTGTGCAAAATAAACGCGAAAAGAGGATACGAAATACGCTGAAAAAAGTGGTCCTACCTGCGCAAGATGTTGACATGCTTGGAAGAGTGTCTGTAGTTGCACTGTGTGTAGACATGATACAAATTGTCCTCTGATATCATCAGCGTTCACAAATCACAGTCATTACGCTATATGCAATTCATTTGTTTCCTTCTATAGATACAGATTACATTGTATTTCTAGTTCAGCATAATTGGCAAACATGGCTGTATATTTTATAGTGTTAAATTTATATCTATTCTGTATTGTTTTTATTTATTCTGTATTATTATCTGTACAAATTCATATCTATGATGCTTATGTGAGAAGGAAGAGACCAAATTCACCAATCGCATTAAATATACTCCAGTGGTTTTTGACATATCATGTGTGTTTAGAAGTGGTCCACATTGCTTACTTCTCATTTTAACTCATACCGTACTTCAATTTCATGTATTGTATATTATAATGAATATCACCAGAAGCGAGTATTATTATATTAACCAGCAGTATAATGCAGGAATTCGACATTTAGAATTTATTAAGCTAATCATGATCGCACCATATCACGCAGTTCATCAAACGATGCCAAATTCCTTCCCGAGTAAACATATTGAACAATCAGTCAAATATATGTATATATATATATATATAAATATATATATATATATATATATATATATATATATATATATAAAAGGTACTAACAGTGAGGGTTTTAATTAATCATACCAATGCCTTAACCTCCATCTATAAGGTCATATCCGTAAGATCTGCGACATATTTTCTAGTATGTACCATTCTCCTTCACTATCCACACGACCTAGGTTCAATACTCGGCGGTGGGATATCATCGTATGATTTCGTTTATTGTAAATAACATTTGTAAAATAAATTTACTATATTAGACATAGTTTAAAGCATGTTTTTTTTTTTTTAAAATATGGTTTATATTTTAGGGATATTATTTTATGAAATGAATTAAGGAAATTTTATGCATTAAAAACGATTTGCAATATCCTTGTTCATGTGATACAGAACTCATTTCTAATCACCAGTAAATTAACTAGAGATGACAAGGGTATATCTGTAATGGGAAGACTGATGTGTGTTGGGTTTGGTAGCAATAACAACGTGAGAAAGAGAGAAAAATGTATAGTAAATTGATATAAATTATTCTCTTTTAAGTCTATGGGGTTGGATCAAAGTGTTAAGAAATATAGTTTTGTATGTGTTCCCCAAACACACAAACACAAAAGCAAACCTCCATCAAATGTTGACAAATCCGATGACCTTAAGAACGCAATCAATAGCATGCATAGTAACACTGCAGAGTTTGGACTTTTACAACCACGGAAGAAAAACAAAACCACCAATATACTTACCTTTCTGACGCGGAAAAGCCGCATTTCCTTCTTTATATTCTAAATGATGTGACGATTTGGGCAAAACAAAAGTGGAACTTATAACTTTCAAACGTCTGTGGAGAAGATTGTTGTCCTCATATTTAAATTATGACGCGTTGACACTTGTCTTGAGTTTGAAGATTGCAGAGCAAGAATTTCAACAGCGGTTAAGCCACTGAGAGGAGCTGCCTAATTTCATAAAATAATTGTCCAAGACTGAGATGGAACAACAGATAAGTTAGATCGATACACATTCACTGACCAAATTGAATGCTATTGAAACTAAACTGGAACTAAGTGGAGAATGAGCAGGTAGCTCTTTACCAAAATTTTAAATTCCATGACCCCAGGTATTAGGGTGAGGCACAATGGTTAAGTTTAAAGCCAAGTTTACACTATCTCAACGATTTTCAAGTCACCTCATGTGACCTATTGCAATTGGTCTGCGTCCGTCGTCGTCCATCGTGCAGTAACAATTGATCAAAGCTGTTTTTGTTCACATATTTGTCTTATGTTATGGGTTTTTTTTTTATTCTTGTCCTTTATAATTTCATACCATGTTTAGAAAATACACCGAGTTTTAGTACTATTGTAGTATGTTTTTTCTCTGCAATGTCTCTTTTATTTCTTATTTATATAATCATGTCTACGTGTATGAACATGTATATATTAAAACTAATACTAATTCTATGTTTGTATATATGTTTTAACGCAGGACCACAATGAAAACTAGTTGTATGCTAATTGTGTTATCCTGGGTAAATAAAAGTTATTATTATTATTATTATTATTATTATCATTTTTAACTACTTGATAACTACCCTTTCAATTCTTTTCAAAGTTGGTTTGAAGCATTTTTGAGACAAGGCTGACATAAATTGTAAATCTCAGGACTTCTGTACCCCATAGGTCTTAAGGGCGGGGCAAAAACTAGTAAAAATTGAGTTTTCAAACATTTATATCCTATTTAAAACCGCACACGTGTAAGGAAAATTAAATGCATAGTGATTTAGAGTAGGAAGGCTTCTACCAATATTGTAGATTTCATGATCCCCGGGATAGAGGTTCTGACTCCAGGGGAGGGTCAAACTTGGTTTATAGTATTTATGTGTAAAACATTTAAAAGACATCTTCTTTAATGCTATTGACCCCGTGAAGATCCAGGTTGTTAAAAGAGATCCTCAGCACCCTAGCTTGTCGTGAGAGGAAACTAAATGGGGCGGTCCTTCGGATGAGACCACAAACAGCAGGTGTGGCATGATAAAGATCCCTCCCTGCTCAAAGGCCATAAGCGCATAAGCCTTTGTACCCCTTCACTGGCAATGGTGACGGCTCCATATGAGTGAAAAATTCTAGAGCAGGTTGTTAAACATATAATCTGTGTGTGTGTGTGTGTGTGTGTGTGTGTGTGTGTGTGTGTGTGTGTTGAAATATGTAATTATGTTAATGTATGTGAAAAAGAATGAATTAAAATATCGTACCAAAAATATGGTTTATATATATATATATATATATATATATATATATATATATATATATATATTCAGAATGCACTTCTTCTTACACAAGAAAGCAAGAAAGACGTACGTCAAAGAAGGAGCTGACAGATGACAGAGATCGAAATTCTGAAGTCTGCTGTTAAACTCGACTAAACATCTGACACTGTGACGCCGGAGATTAACGCTCAAAGAAGGATTTCTCCAGAGGGACAGATGTACATCTACCATAAGGCCAAACTGTTTGTCAGGAATCTTTATAAAGAGTTCACATCTCCGAATCCGGAGTTGAAGTTGCAACATGAAATGATCGATCCATCATTGAAAAGTTTGTCAATATTTAGCGAAAATATAAAAAAAGAAAAGAAAATAAAGATAAAGAACAGTGATCAATCCCATAAAGAATACAAAATTAAGAGTAAGGCAAACAAGAATCCTTGTACACACCACAGATTGGATCAGGTTCGTAGGGGGATTAAGCATGCCCTGTTGACTGGTCATATCCGCCGTCAGCCCTACATCTTGATCCAGGTAAACGAAGTAGTCCGTAGTCAACGTCATTATATTTTGATTTTAATTTTTCAATCAACAGCGTAGTACAATATTGCTTTATTCTCTTATTTGCAAAAATGAAATTACTGGATTGTCTCCATTAGAACAAAACCACTACATGATTTTCAAACTATTGGAATAAGTTGTAACTGAAGTACTAACAAGAGTAGAGTATATTTTCTTGATCTTTGAAATTGCTAGCCTTCTTGAGACGATTTTAAATACCCCACCCCTAACATTTTCTTAAAGAATGGTACGAGAAAATCATTTTCCTTCCTTATATCATCCACCGGTCGCGGTAGCTCAGTGGTTAGAGCGTTCGCTTCATAACCGGGAGGTCGTGAGTTCGAGCCCCGCTCGTGCCATGGCCGCGTCAAACCTAAGACGGAAAATAGGTAGTGATTGCTCCTTCGCCAAACGCTCGGCATTTAGAAGTGAGAATCACGGGTCTTTCGGATATGACCTTAAAAACGGAGGTCCCGTGTCACGGTAGGCGTTGGCACGTTAAAGAACCCTCACTGCTACGGCCCTGAGCGCTAAGCATAGGTCTAAATTTGTGGTACTTCACCTACAGCTAGTGACGTCTCAATATGAGTGAAAAATTCTCGACGGGACGTAAAACAAACAAACAACTTATATCATCTGATACTCCAACTTTATTTCATGTCATTATCAAAGTGAAGATAACGCACAATGATTAATCTCATAATACCTATAAAGAATACCAAATTAAGAGTAGGATAAACATGGATCCCTGGATACACCAGAGGTGGGATCAGGTGCCTAGGAAGAATAAGCATCCTTTGTTGGTCAGTCACATACTTGATCCCTCTGTCTTGATCAGGTAAACGGAGTAATCCGTCCAAATCGATATATAAAGAACGGCCTAATAATTGGCATGAAACACGCCAGATAGCATTCAACCTAATGACAGTGCTATTTTATTTTTTAAAAAACTCCTCTCATTTAAAGAGACACTACAGCTCATTTTCCACATTTTAATCGAGTGTTTTTTAAAACACGTATTGATAAAATAATAAAAATCATCAAAATACTGACAATTTTGAACATTAGAAATGCATTAATTTGCCCTCAACTGCACTTTAAAGATCATCCGGAATTCAATGGTTTCTCCACTCTGAATGGGACATTTTACATCACATGATTCAGTTTATCAGCACAAGTGTCGTGTAAACTCTTATCTAAATACCCCTTAAAGGGGTCTTCACTCGGTTCTCGACTATGGGATTATTTCCTGTTTCTTCTAATTAAGTAATTATAAACATTATTATAACATAAAACCTTTCATGTCCAGACTAACCAAATACTGGTGTGTTTTTTAAAAACATCCCACTTGTTTTGATAAAAATAGCACTTACTTTTAAAGCCCTGCGTGTATATCATGTATATAGAGGGTCATACAGTCCCTGAAACGTTCTACTTTCCCACTTGAACAGTGAACGCACGGTGAGCGAACGGTGAACGAACGAACGCACGGTGAACGAACGCTGAACGGTGAGCGAATGCTGAACGGTGAACGGTGAGCGAACGCTGAACGCAAAGTGAAATATGAGCACATGGTGAACGCAAGATGATTTATTTATTCGGAATATATCGGATTTTTTCAATGGAATATTTGGTAATCAGATAAGAAAAATGATGCGTATATTTATTTAATGAATAAATAATAGAATAACACGGAATAGGGAAACTGCACGTTCTACAGTTCTGAATATATTCAGTCTAAACAAGCATTTTACTACATTTTTGTACAAGTACTGAATATATATTTCTCATGAAATGATCGTAAATTTTACATGGATGCACGCATCAATCATACACAAACAAAAGCAAATTTCATATCTACGCTATGTGCTCTATTACATATAGAGATATATTTGTACATGTAAAAGTAGACAAGAAATGGATGTTTGGTGTCATATCTAGAATGCTTGACGTGTACCACTAAACAGAGTACTTGGGAGTACTCTAGAATACTTGGGAGTACTCTAGAATACCCTGTTAAAAATTCATAATTTAATACGCTTCATTTTTTATTTATAGCTATATTACTTTAGGAAACAATATAAAGTAATGTTGCAATAATTTCAAAAGTATTTGTTTTTCGCGATATTTTGATTTAAAAACACACCATTTATGAAAGATTTATAGCATCCTGACCCCGAATGTTATTATTTTGTTTTGAGAAAGTATTAAGTGATGTGACATATTACATCAGCAGTTAATTCTATCTACATGTATGATTGATAGTTACTTCTGTACACATTCCTTCTTCATTTTCTCTTTGCAATGAATATCGCTCCTTTCGCTTTCATATTCCGAATGACAATGCAAAGACTGAACGATGAACGAACGGTAAACGCACGGCGAACGGTGAAAGCGTGGTAAGCACACGCTGAACGATTTATAAACGCAAAACTGTGAACGGAGAGCGCACAGCGAACGCACGCTGAGTGCACGGTAAACGCACGCTGAGTGCACGGTAAACGCACGGGAAAATGGTCAAATAGAAGTTTCGGGGACTGTAGTAATATCCCCACGGGAATTCTAGTTTGTATATGAGTTGTATCTCGTTCAATTTCAAGCCTTTTCTCGCATAATGAAAGTCTGGGTTTAGCCATTGTACATTTCCTCTCACTGGACTGTTTATCGTCTGTGCGCATGCGTACAAAGACCGTAAGAGGAAGTCTCAATGCTGTTTAAAGGGCTTTCAAAACTAATAATTTTTGCATTTAAACAAGAATTTTCAAATTTAGAAATGCGTGATTTTTGCAAAGTTTATATATTCAGCTATGCAACATATTTAGAGAAAGCTCTGAGAAAATTGTCATTTTATGATTTTTTAGCAAAATGATCTGTAGTTTCTCTTTAAGTATTAGAAACATGACAAAACAGTTATAAGAAATTCATCGCAAAATAATGCATATAATATGTACAATTCAAGCTTGTTCTAATGAAATTTCTGGGTCCTGTGGTATGGAAAGATCATGACCTTGGGCAAACCTTGACACAGAAAGAAAGAAAAACAGGAGGACCCAATTTTCTGTGTATTGAGAAAATGCACTCGTTCAATCGTTGATGTATAAAGATATCACATCTCTAAGCGTCCGTTGAATAGCAGAATCCATTCTGAGCTGAAACATCTTGTGTCATCATAATTCATCGGTAATTTCTATTGTTCTGTTTCCATGCACATTGGAAAGTCCCTCCACCAAAGCGTCATGCAAGAATGTGTACTCATCCTGTTTAGAAATTTATTTAAATTAAGTAAGGTAATTATTCATTACTCCCCATAGCTTTAAATCCGCTTCTGGTTATTTTCACTGTTTCTTACGTGATTTCGTTTCATTTTCTTATAACTAATTCATGCGTCATAGTATTTTGTGGAAAAATGTTGGTACTAGGTTATACTAGCTACATATACAATTATATGATTTTGGTGAAAATAGCGAAAATTTAATAATAAGTTAATAACAGCGAAAATAAGGTTTAGGACGGTATGTGCGACGAAGAATAAAATAATCCACATGCAGTTCTAATGAGAGAGAGAGAGAGAGAGAGAGAGAGAGAGAGAGAGAGAGAGAGAGAGAGAGAGAGAAGAGAGAGAGAGAGGAGAGAGAGTTTTCATTTACGGTGGATTGGACGGCGTAGGGTCTTTGCTGTCTTAGCGTTTTAATATAGCTGACCACGTCTACAAATCCTGTTACCATCCCTTCCTGTAACAGATAATCCAGGGCTATATATGTACCCGTCCGCCCGATACCAGCACTGTAATTCATAAAATCATATAGTTTAGCCTAGGGGAAGATTAAATTATTCAACAAATGGATAACATCTTCTAAAAAATTTCTAAATACATGTAGTAAGAGAAAAGCTAACAAAAGAGGTACTTCATTGCATTTTTAAATAACCACATTCAATTTCAGTATCTGTACCTGCAATGCACAACAATGGGACCAGTGTCGTTAGAAATGTCGCTCATGATGAGATTTCTGAACAACAGAACAGAATCTATGTTAGTCGGGACGCTTGTTGTTAACCAGGCTGTGTACTGAAACTGAGTCACATCTCGTTCTTCAATGCCCTACAATTTCAAAACCATCTTTAGCTGAGCAAATCTCACAAAATAATTTAGACGTCAAAGCATCACCAATTTCAGTGATATAAAAATATATATCAAGCAGAATACAAAGCATAGCGAGCGTTTCGTGGTGTTTCCTGTGGGCGTGGCAAATTCATATATTTGGTATAGAAATTCACCACACTAGCTACATTTTTCAAAAATGATGAAATGAAAACTAAATCCGTGTTTTTGTAAGTAAAATGAATACAATTTAACGAATGGAATATAATTCATTACCATGATATTTGAGTGAAGTCCAAAACAGTGGGGAAAATTTGTATAGAGTTGTAGCGGAGGGATATAATTTCCTTTTTATGTAACTGGTATGGATAAGCGGTACTATTCCCTATTTCAAAGCTAAAAAATGCCCGGTAAAAAACTGCTACGATGTCGTTTGAGACTTGCAGTTTCTTGAATTTATGAAACAATGCACGAGTTAAAGAATTTCTTCATTTCCTCCTCTATAGAAAGTACAGATGTCACTAGAAGTTTGATCTTGTGCCTAATTCTTTTCATGTTTTAATGCCACTAAAATATGTTCAATTCAATTCAATGACGCTCATTCGTACAATTGTACATGCAAGTAGTGAATACATGTTTATTCGAACAAATATGGATTACTGGGTGTTAATTTCAAATAAATGCCATCTGGTGATACGAAAGAGAAAAGTCTCGATTTATGATTATTGAGTCACGAGATTAATCATTGTTCGTTATCTTCGGCTTTTCATTATATTTTGATGCTAATTTTTCCAATTGAATGGGTATTGGAAGCATTTCTATACGGTAGAAAGCTGCGCTTATATATATATATATATATATATATATATAATGATAAAGGTCAAGAAACACAAAACTCGAATTAATTACGCTCCGGCATTTAAAAGAGAGAATCACGGGTCTTTCGGATATGACGGAAAGCATTAACACATTAAAGAACCTCACTGCTACGACCCTGAGCGCTAAGCCTAGGTTTAAATTCGTGGTATTTCACCTACATCTGGTGACATCTCAATATGAGTGAAAAATTATCGACGAGACGTAAAACAATCAATGAACAAGATAAAAAAGATAGAAAGATACCATACTGTCATAGTCTTACGATAAATAGCTCAACCATAAAAAAGACTTATGGTATACTAAGCTATCAGCCAGTAACATTTTCTAATACAAACAGGAACAAACATTGAGGGCTCTCAAATCTACTTGTCTTCCCTTCAGTTTCCGTACAAATGCATTTGACTAGTGAGAAAACTGACCTGAATTTAAACGTGACATTGAGATGATAACAACAGGAGACAAAAGGTCTCTTGAGAGTTCAATAAGACAATAAAAGATATATAACGAGCACTGACCCATCTCACCAGTCTACAAAAGAATGCAAAATTGAGAGCTGGGCAAACACGCACCTTTGTATACATTAGGGGGGATCATTTTAACACCCACGCATTACCAGTTTTATTTTGATATGTCTGGGGGGTGTATTTCCTGTCCTAGTGTTTTTATTCTAATACTGTAACTTCATTATTACCATTTTTACTTTGATATGTCGTATTGTATATCTCCGGTATGTGTTTTGCCTCCCGGTTTTGACCAGGAACGGCCCTATAGAGGCTACACTAGATGGCCAATATTTCACACATTTCATCTGAAAAATAAAACACAAAAATTTTCAGCACTGAATTATAATTTGTAATATTACTTATATTTTCTCACTGTGAAATCAAACTGGGATCTACTTTTTTTTTTTTGCAGAAACCTCTGTCTGAAAATATAAAACAGACAAATATCGATAACAAAAAATATCCAAATTTCTGTAGGCGGATATAAGATTTCACTCGTGAGACTCGATTTATCTTATAATATCAACGCTTACGCATTCCATGTCCAATTAGGGTACGTTAAATACCCGCATCTGCTTCAAAGAGCAGTGTATTTGAACATCGAAAAACCGTAAGCAGAATCGTAACTCTATAATTTCAATTAAAATGCAAGAAAGTTTTGTGTAAATCAATTTATACAAAAACACAAATACGTTAGAGAGAAGTAAGACGTTTTAAACTCTCTCTCTCTCTCTCATCTGATATCGTCACATATGTTGTTTAACATCACAATATCTACACTCTTAGTTTACAATGATTTAGTAATTCTCGGTTACTGGGTCAACGTTGCTATCTTTACACTCTTGTCTGGTCATGCATAGTCAAATTCCTTAAATTATTTTACCTGACCACTCTCAGTGAAGGTAGTTAACAGCATATTCGTCGCATTCTTACCTGACCATCCTCAGTTAAGTTGGTTAACATAACTATTTTTGAAGTCTTCATCTGCCACACCATTCTCCAGAAATCTATCACGGTATCCTCAGTAAAGGGACCTTCAAGTGTATGATATAATTGTCATACATATTCAATTTGAAATAACAGTCGCCGGATAGCTGAAAAATTGCTCAGGCGACTATAAATAAAAAAAAAACCAAACAATTTGAAATAACCATATCTCTAATATTAATGATTGTTTGATGGATTGATTGTTTGTTTGTTTTACGTCCCGTCGAGAATTTCTCACTCATATTGAGACGTCACTAGCTGTAGGTGAAGTACCTCAAATTTAGACCTATGCTTAGCGCTCAGGGCCGTAGAAGTGAGGGTTCTTTAACGTGCCAACGCCTACCGTGACCTCCGTTTTTAAGGTCATATCCGAAAGACCTGTGATTCTCACTTCTAAATGCCGAACGTTTGGCAAAGGAGCAATCACTACCTATTTTTCGTATTAGGTTTGACGCGGCTATGGCATGAGCGGGGATCGAACTCACGACTTCCCGGTTACGAAGCGAACGCTCTAACCACTATTAATGGACGTTGCAAAAGTTGACTTTATGCGTAATAGTAAATAGCAATGATAAAATAACGGATCATTTGTATTAACTTATGTGTTATTTTATTTTTTGAACATGTAAAATGTATGTTTCCATCGGGTGTTCGTGTAAAGTTAGGGTTGATCCTGTAAATTTTCTGATTCATTTTGAGACGTCACCAGCTGTATGTGATGTGCCACAAATCTAGTACAAAGGGCGGGCGTTTGACAATGGGGTACTCACTACCTATTATTAGGTTTGACGCGGCCAAGGTTGTAACAGGGATCGAACCCGCTACCTTTCAGTCACAAAGCGAACGCTCTAACTACTCGGATACCGTGAATGGTTAAAATAATAGTTATAAACCAGTTAAAATCATTTACAGCCGGCGGTGCCATCATCTGCAGTCACCCCAATGCATTTTTTGATTTTGTTTTTAGATACCACCTACTTTATCACTGATCACAATAACGTACCTTGTAAAACATTCGGGAGACAATTATATTTTAAATATATTTCAGATATGTTTGATATTCTCTAAATCGGTATGTGTTCGTTTTGCATCGCTTTCCACTAGCTGTCAGTTTTTACAAACCATAATTAAGATGTTGTTTGCGATAACAAGTTTTGTGTTTACTTTTAATTCAATAGAAAGTTCTGTGTCACCCCTGAGAAGATAGGAATTCTAAGAATGAGTGTTTGACTGAAATGCAATCACATCATTACCTTGTGCTGCAATGTAGGCCCGCTGCCTTTCAAAGCCCTGAAAAAGAAAAAGAACAAAATAAATGAAATTTAGACTTAAAATAAATGCATATACATGTATCAAACGAAAATAACAAAATATATTCGGAACACGTGAATTAGGAAATTCATATCCGTTATTCTAATGAGCACACCAATTATATTTTATTTTTAATAGTCAACAAAATGATATGCGAGTCAACTAGGTATATTTTAATGATTATCCCTAATTATCAATTATTGGTGTCTGAAACTTACATGCACGAAACTGGCGTTTATATAATCTGTACTTCCGGGGCAGTCATGCGTGTTCAGTACCACGCGGCTAAAGTCATCTAAAATAAACATTGCAAACATGTCGTGGGATTGTTTAAAATAATCAACGCAAACACTTCATGGGATTGTTTCACACAGTCAATAATTGTCAGCAATGAGAGAAAATATACACTTAAGCTTATCTATAAAAAGTACTGCAGAGTAGAGTAAGGAAGTTTAAAACCATATAATGTACATTCTCTTATTTCCTGAACGCCATTCTTACTTTTATAACCTTGCTAAGAACAAATTCACAGTGACAGCGCAAATCTATTCCAAAATTTATTGTAACAGTTTTTCAGGTAAAAGAAAAAAAATGAAACCGAGGTCCCGAGCTACAGTAGGTGTGGCACGATAAAGATCCCCTCCTGTTCAAGGGCCGTAAGCGCCGAGCATAGGCCTAAACTTTACAACCTTTCACTAACAATGTTGAAGCCCTTCACCGACAATAGTGACATCTCCATATTAGTGAAAAATATACTACCTACCAACTGTAGAGGGGGCCCCCGTGGTCTAGTGGTTAGAGCATTGCGCTTAAAATCACAAGGCCTCTCACCTCTAGTCGGCGCGGATTCGATTCTCGCTCGCGCCGATATATGTGAGAAAGTTTGCAAGTTTACTTTCGGAAGGTCGACGGTCTCTTCCCGGTTACATTGTATCTGGGTTCTCTCCTCCATCTACAAAAACTGGACGCCACCAGATAACTGAAAAATTGTTGAGTGTGGCGAAAAAACAACAAACTGTAGAATGACAATAATCATGTAATACACATACAGAATGGCCTTCATCTTCAGATCATGTAGACTAAGCAGAATCGCAAACAGGATAGAGATAACTACACTTATCACCGAGTGCTTGATTAATTAAGAATTTTCTACATGTATTATCTATTTAGCGCCCTTTTTCATTGTTGTTTGTTTGTTTGTTTTATTTATAGTCGCCTGAGCAATTTTTCAGCTATCCGGCGACTGTATTTCATTGTTGTTATATTTACTAGAAATGAATACCTTATTACATATATATAATAAATTATGAATATGAAATATTTTTTAAATAAATGTCTATAAAGACAGGCATACCGGTATCTATTTTTTATTCACTTTATGTAATGAAAGAGAAAATTAATTATGCCCTTTAAATTTTTCCCAATATAACTGTATACAACAAAAAGCAAATTTAATGTTCGGCTCCTCCGTCCACTGAACAAGGCTTACTTCTCAGCACCTGATCCCCTTCTGTTATGTCCAGGGGTCCGCGTTTGCCCATCCTCTCTGATTGGTATTTTCTATAGAAATTACGAGATTGAGTATTGTCCATGCTTTTCGACATCATAGACAGCTTTGTTTTTGTTTTAAATAAAAATTAAAAATATAGGGGGTTGCAGTGGTGTGGCCGGTCGACAGGGGATGCTTGCATTTCCTGGGCACCTGATCTCACTTCTAGTATATACAGGGATCTGTGTTTACCCAACTCTCTATTCTGTATTCCCCGGTGGAGTTTGAAGTTGATCATCGTTCGTTATATTTACCTTTTCATTCATACCTTGTGTTCGGTCATTCCCCCTCAAATACTTTGTCAAACATCACTGATTATACGCACAAGTACTTGGAAGTGGATACTACAAGATGCTAGTGTTTCTCATTGACAGTATATAGTAGTCTTTAGTGATCAGAACTTCTGACACTCTGTTGCAATTTCCATTGGCATAATTTATGCTTCATTATTAACTGGCCCGTTTTGTATGTTTATGAAGGTGAATTTATTCAAAAGCTCATAAATGAGAAGGGAAAAATATCTTGCAGTGTAATTCAATTCGACATCTAGATATATCGACGGGGTTTTATTTATTACCAATATTGATTTTCATTCATGTGTCAATATATCACAGTGAAGTCGAAATAAAAGACACCACAGGGTCTTTCATATCCGCATTTCATTGAACATTGATTTTAAGGCAAACTAACAAATTAATTTTATGACAAACGAGTTGACTTCAGGTTCCCATCGCCAACTTCCCATATATTCCATTATCACCTGTATATTGTGTTGGTGTCTCTTAACTGATTCGATACGCGAGATCATGTACTCCGTATGATCAATTTTTAAACCGAGCAAGCTACTGGCAAATAAGTTGATAATACAGGGATTTCAGTAGTTTCATTTATTGTCAGCATTTCTCAAATTCTATGGTTGTCATAGTGATCTAATTTGCAAAAATACTTAATATATTTATTCAGACTACGGTTTATTTAATCAAGGTATAAGGCTCATGATGAGCGATTCTGATTAGACACCCGATCCCACCTGTGATATATCTACGAGTAAGTGTTTTCCCTCCTAAATTTGTATCTTTCATGGGATTTATGAGATTGATCACTCTTCGTTATCTTTACTTGACATACATGAATACACCTTTTGTATCACTCTCTTATGTACATCTACAAATACTTACATAGATATACCTTCTTGTATCACTCTCTTATGTACATCTACAAAGACTTACATAGATATACCCTCTTGTATCACTCTCTTATGTACATCTACAAAGACTTACATAGATATACCCTCTTATATCACTCTCTTATGTACATCTACAAAAACTTACATAGATATACCCTCTTGTATCACTCTCATGTGTACATCTACAAAAACTTACATAGATATACCCTCTTGTATCACTTTCATGTGTACATCTACAAAGACTTACATAGATATACCCTCTTGTATCACTCTCTTGTACTTTATCACATCTAAAATACTTACACGGATACACTTTTTTGTACCGATTTCTGGATTTGTTCTTGGGATCCAGAGCTGCGATACATGACTCCGTAATGTGGTAAGGTATTTTCTAAAATTAAAAATTCAACTTTAATATTTATATCAATATCGGAACTATCTATTTTCCCGTTATTGGCTCTTTCTATCATTTATCGTGAGCAGCGCAGTGACGTTTGATTGTAATTCGTCATATCGTAACATATATCGCAATTAAATCCCGTATACCGTGTCTTTTGTTTTGACTTTGTGCATTCGTTAGATAGGGAATATAAACTTCTAATTTGGAAACTTTGTCCCCATAACTTCCTCTTTGTCAGTGAAATATTTAGAAACAAAAAATTGTAAGCATTTTATAAAATCAATTATGATTTATATATACCTTAAATTCTTTTCGGAAGCTGTTGTTAAGTTTCTTATGATGTACACATAAAATGAATTCGTCGATAGATATTCTGTGGGAGTCGTTTATATATTGAGGGCACTCCAGATCAGAATAAGGATTGGGATGATGTACTGGTTCCAATCCGATGTTTTGATCATCGATGATACCATAGGTGTCTCTTCTTGAATCTGACCACAATTTTTTTATCACGATGATGATGCAGATCGCTATTAAAACTAACAGCAAAACCCCTCCACTGCTAGCCATCATCATGGTCATCATCTTCTTGGAAAAATAAATTTTTGCATCTAAAATTGAAAAACAAGTTCTCAGTGATTTTAAACCATTCACTTTCATCTAAAAACAAGAACATTAGCTCTAATAAACTAACAAAGAACAGTGATACTGACAAAAGGATTTCCAATGCGATGTTTCGTACTCACCGGAGCATTGGGGTGGATCTCCATGATAACATTCTGTGCAATTGTTAGCAGACTCAATGCAATGTTTGCAATGCGGAGAGCATTTGTGATGACAGCTAGAACCGAAACGTCCGACCGTACAGTTCCCGAAGCATTTCCCTTCATCAGAACACTCTCCATCGCAGAACTCGCTACACTGACACAACGGTCCTCTCCAGTGACGCAAACACGTATCACAGAAAGAATCGTTTATACAGGACACGCAGTGGTCAGGACATTTAGAGTTACATAGCACACCAAAGTAACCAGCTTTACAATGCGAGCAAATTGTGGAGTTTATGCAAACGTCACAGTGAATCGGACACATTTCCTTGCATGTTTGACCATATCGTCCCTTTTGACAGTGTTTGCAGTGTGTTGAATTGTCACAAGATTCGCAATTTGCACTACATAAATTGCCACATGTTGGAGGACTGTAAAATCCCTTCTCACATTCCTGGCAAATTCCATTCTCTTTATCGCATGTATATCTACAGCCATCAGTACAAAATTGTTCACAGTTTATACCATACTTACCAGCTACACATGGGTCACATTTCGGACCGTGATACCCTCGATAACACTTTGAACATGTTCTATTCATATCGCAAGCCCCCGTTTCACATTGCCTGGAACAATATTTACCACAGCCGACAGCAGTTGGATTATCCACACATGATATACAGTCTCTGTCTATTTGTAGACAGTTAGTACACAATTCCGTACAATTGTTGCAGCTGTGCATATTCTGTTTATGTTGTGAGCAATCTATAAAAAAATATCAAAAGATGGTTCAACATATAACGTAGGAGGGAAACGTTGACACATAGTATTGTTTGTTTTACGTCCCGTCGAGAATTTTTCACTCATATTGAGACGTCACCCGCTGTAGGTGAAGTACCACAAATTTAGACCTATGCTTAGCGCTCAGGGCTGTAGCAGTGAGGGTTCTTTAACGTGCCAACACCCACCGTGACCTCCGTTTTTAAGGTCATATCCGAAAGACTCGTGATTGTCACTTCTAAATGCCGAGCGTTTGGCGAAGGAGCAATCACTACCTAATTTTCGTCTTAGGTTTGACGCGACCATGCACATAGTATTGAAAATGTACAAAGATAATTATTTTTTCTACCTTAAATTGGAATTTTCAAAAGTAAAACATGACGACAAAGAGCTTCATCCAACCTAGTTACGCTACACTTCTTCACTCATTCATATGGATGTATTATAGTAAATTATTTCATTTTCCCGATATATCGTGACGTTCTTCCATGGAATCCTATCCCTATTATACAACAGAACCTTGTAGTGAGAGTCATACGGAAAAATGGAGTTTTTCCTCCTTCCAATTATTTTCTATATTTTAAATTAGCAACAAGATCATTAATTCACGATGTTTTTATGATGTGTTCTTCCATTTCAACTTTTCGATTACATCCTCACCAAGTGGAGGAAGGATAGGGGCCTCCGTGGCCGAGTGGTTAGAGCATCGGGCTCAAAATCACAAAGCCTCTCACCTCTGTCGGCGCGTGTTCGAATCTCGGCCGCGGCGTTATGTGAGGAAGTTTGCCAGTTTACTTGCGGAAGGTCGGTGGTCTCTTCCCAGATACATTGTATGTGGGTCCTCCACCAACAAAAACTGGACGCCACCAGATAACTGAAAAATTGTTGAGTGTGGGGGAAAGCAATAAATAAATAAATGATAAAAAAGTGGAGGAAGGTGAAAGTGGCTAGTAATTTTGAAGATGAAAATTCTGGCCGAGTGGAAAATAAATGTGGCTAGTA